>JASDQU010256746.1:0-13929 GCA_032191745.1 Picea mariana
TACTGTGTATGTGTTTGATTTTTTATTTCTTACTGCTCATTATTGGATAATAATTCTACATTGATATAACATTTGAAGAAAAATGATTATAATTACGCTATTACTGATTCACCCCCCCTCTCAGTAATCCAACAACCTCCTCATCATTTTGACGTCATGGTATGGAAAATTACCCAAATTTTCCAAAATTTCCCAAATTTTAAAACATGCATAGTTTCAAAATTTCTCCCATGACCACCATGAAACTCTAAAATTAAGATTTCTATGGCCAATTTTTCAGTCTTGTGCATTTCAATTTGACTTGTACACCTAAAATTTGACACTCCCATGTCAAATTCTCAATGAATTTCATTGTGGAAATTGGGGATTTTAACCCCTAAGCTCAATTCCCTCAAATTCCTCATGATTTTTCCCCTCAATTTCATTGGAGCAATTTAACAAATAAATTTGTAGACATCCTTTGAGTTTTAATTATGGAAATTCAGCTTCTGCATGTTGAGTTTGGCCCATGCATGCTTGGTGTTGAACCTGTATCTCTGATACTAATTTTTAACATTCCCCAGCTTAATTGATAAACATTACTATGTGGAAAATACTCATAAAATAAAATTTATTCTGCTAACTAATTTCCTGTAGCTTACCAGCTATGAATTAAACACATACTTAACTAGATTATGATACCCATAATTAAATGCATCTACAACATTCAAAATGAACATGAATGCAACTAATAAATCATCTACAATGGCATGCAAACCATTCTCATACACAGGGTAAAAGGCACAACCATAAGACTCATAAGAAGACTTAGAAATTAGATAAACACTTATCTTTTTAAAATGCTTGTGTAACAAGCTGCTTGGGAAGGAAGTTCCACCCAACCATAGAATTTCTATTCCATATCTCAACATCAAGCCACCCCCGAGCTAGGGCTAGGAATACATAAAATAAGGGTGCCTCTCATAGTCGATTCACAACTCAATATCCCACAACCAACTGGTATTCTCCTACAACTATCTCAAATTTCCTCCAACTCTCTTCCTCTTTACTTTCCCAACTCAAGGAATGTACCCCTTCACTTCTCTCAGTCCATCGGACATCCCATTCATTTATTAGGGTCTCTCTAGCACATGTAACCAGGAATCTCTTTACTGGGAACTCAAGGGAACTCATTACCAGGAAAAACTACCAACATACAACAACAAACACTTGTTGTTATAGTGAAACTCAAACATAAGTTCACTCTTCAGGCCTAACAACCTGACTCTTCAATATTCAACTCCAAAACACTCCAAAAATGCTCCAACATGCTCTAGAATTCTCATATCCTTCTTTCTCTAGCTCAAATGCTCCTTTTTTTTTTTGCTCTCTGCTTGTTGTTCATCCACAAATTGAATGTGAAAAATGCCTATTATCCCCATAAAAATTTCATCTATTTTCCCAAGATAGTTGACTACTCACTCTACCTAATGTTGATTGTACTTCATTCCAATTCTCCCCAATAACTATGGGATGTGGTTGTCACACCCACCCTCTTACATGAGTTTAATGATTGGGATCTCATACACTCAAGTACAAAATATAAGTTATTCCCAATGAAAATAAAATTCAGGAAAGTGGGTTGAATTAATACCCATAAATCATTTCCCCCTTGGACCCCTCTTAGACGCTCCCTTCTCTTATGTAAAACTAATCCCCCATATCTGTCCATATCCCACAACTGGTATCACATTTTATTTATTAAAATTTAGGAAATACATTTCACATATTACATCGATTGGACATAACCACATTTATATCTACATTATGCATAAATTAAATTGGGGATTATAGTAGGGATATTACACTTGTGAAAGTTCATAGCTTCATTTACAACAAAAGCTGCACCACTCCATGCCATACAAATGAGTGGTAAGAGTTTCCAGTGGGTGAGGAATCAGTAGAAGGATTTTGATGAGCTGAAAAAAAATATTAGTCAAGCATTAGCTCTTGCATTACCAAACTTGCAAAATCCTTTCGAAATGGAGAGAGATGCAAGTGGGCATGCCATGGGAGTGGTTTTGAAGCAAGGAGGAAGGCTTGTATGCTACCATTATGAGATATTTCATGAGGTGGTTCTCAACTACCCTACCTACAACAAGGAACTCTATGCCATGGTTCAAGATGTCAAGAAGTGAAAGCACTATCTAATGGGAAAAGAAACTGTCATCCACATAGATCATCCTCCACTACAGTGTTTTCAAGCTCATAGTAAGCTACAACAAACTAGAAATTACAAGTGGATGGAGTTTTTACAAAAAATTCATCTTGTCATCGTGTATAAGAAGGGAATCAAAAATATGTTGGCACACATGCTTTTAAATCCACTGACATCCAAGATTACAACTTTGGGAACTTTGATGCACATGGAGCCTTTTACCCATGATGCATAGAAAGAGGCATACACAAAAGATGATGACACCAAGGAGGTGTTTCAATAGCTATAGGGATAAATTTGTATAGAAGAAGGTGACGGTAAGGTTGACTATGATATCCAGAATGGTTTACTCTACAAGCTAAACAAGTTTTGTGTTCCTAAAGGTGAAATATTGCAACTAATCAGAGAAGCTCACACTTCCAAGGTTGCAGGATATTTTGGTGTTGGGAAGACAATTGCTAACTTACAGAGGTATGTGTATTGGCCTAGAATGCAAGAATATGTAGCATGGTATATTAGAGGATGCACTTTATTGTACCAAGAATCCCAACAACAGGAAGCAAGGTCTATACCATCCCTTACCTATACCCATTTGACCTTGGAAAAATATTTCCATGAATTTTGTGGGAGGCTTACCAACAACTAGGAAGGAACATGAATATATGTTTGTGGTAGTTGTCAGGTTCAAAAATACATGCATTCTCATTCCTTATAAAAAGACCATCAAAGGACAAGAAGCAACAAACAAGTTCGTTGAATAGGTCTGGGTGCACTTTGGGATACCAAGGGGCATCATCTCAAACATGGACACTAGATTTCTCAGTGCATTTTTGACTACATTGTGGGAGAATATAGACACTAAGTTAAAGATATCTACAACATTCCATCGATAGACAGATGGGTAGAAAAAAGTAGTCAACAACTTTGGTGCAACTTTTGAGGGGTTACAATAAGAAGAATCCAAAGACCTTGGGTGAAAATATGATCTATATAAATCAATCTTGCAACATAACAGTCCACACTTCTACTAGTAAGTCACCTTTTGAAACTTGCTTTGGATATTCGCCACCTTCACCCTTGGATGTTGTATATGGAAAACAAGGAGGAGTGAGGGAAGACATCACAAGAGATGTAATGAGAGTAGAAAAACTTGTTGATAAGATTAGGTAAATCCATATACAAGTACATGAGACACCAAAGAAGTCATAGGAAAAGTATAAGGCCAAACATGATTAACACAGAACCAAGAAGTCATTCAAAGTGGGAGACATGGTTTGGTTATAGTTGAATAAAGAAAGACTATAGGATCATTGTAAGAAGATCAAGGATTTGTAGTATGTCCCTTTTGAGATATTGTAGAAGGTGGGAGATAATACTTATGGACAAAGTCTACCCCCATACAAGCACATTTAATCAGTAGTGAATGTGGAGAATGTGAACCTCTATGATCTTTCCATGTTGGATTAGGAGGAGGAGAAGGTCCTGCCTACCATAGAAGAATTAGCACCAGATGCTCAGGCAAAGTTGGAAGAAGACACAGTTTTGCAGAAAAAGTCTAGAACTTCAAGACAGGGGTAGCATGACCTTTGGTAGATTGGGTTGAAAGAACAACTTCCAAGCAAAGAAAAATGGTACTCCAGGGAGAAGGTAGAGGAAAAATTTCCTTACCTCATTTAGTAAAGATTATGGGGACCAAAATTCTCCCTAAATGGGGAGGTATGATCCATATTTTATCATTATATTATTTGTCATCTATTTTTATGTTTTCAAAGTGGAAAAAACTAGACGAATCAACTTGTAGGGTCATTTTAATAACATGTCCTAGTTTGGAAAATTGAGGTTTGAAACCTATCAGAGCCATTCTGAAGCATCGAACAACATTTTTTAGGGTCAAAACTTCTTTATATTTAGCTAAGACCGCTTGGCGTTGATCTACACCCAAAGATATTTCCAATGGTGCAAACATTGCATAAATTAGACATCATATGAAAACGTTATCCCTCATGCAAGTTGACCTACTGTGTTGACCACCATGGTACGACATGATGCCAAGTCAACCCCCATTACTCATGCACATCGGGCTATCCACATGTGGACTTTCAAGAATATTCTAGAAGGTCCAAAACCTTATCACAATCAAGGGTTGAGGAAGTCAAAACCCTACCCCTAGATGGATAAGCATAATAGAGCAGAAAATATCTGTAAAAAATATCTATCAGCTGAGTGTGTCTCTAGAAGCTAAGCAAGCCATTGAGAAATATAAAGTAATGATCAGAAGAAAGAAAGAGTCCACATCGAGAGAAAAAATTGTGGAGGATTTAGTGGGATGGGTGGAATATCTGGGATATTCCCGAACTAAGTGTTGTAACTATACATTTGATTCTTCTCCATTTCACATTTGAAATCCTTAATCCATTTTTGAATTTCAAAATTTTGATTCTTAGATGAGTTTTAGTTGGAGATTTAATGAAGGAGAGATTAAACATAAATACCTTAGGAACCGGGTGCGTAACCAAATACTTAAAATTTAAAAGTGCGGACTAAAGGTGAGAAATTTCTAATTTGATTGATGCTTAGATCTAACAGTGGAGAATATATGGTGATCAATAGTTAAGGTGTATCTCAGGAGTTGGAAGTGTATGAGGTTTAACCGAGAAAAAGCGCTTGATACCACCAAACCACTTAACATATATGTGTTCACTTATAATTGGCATCGGGTCTAAAATGTCAATTAAAAAACCACTCGCTAAAGTCTCGATACTGCTTAAGGTAATGTGTCACATCAATTCCTGCCAATGTGTTTGGGTTGTTGAAAATGTTTAATATGTTGGCGCACGTCAGTAATTAAACCAATCAAAAGACAACATGTGTATCTTGAAGTGGTTTTTAATCATATTAACAAACACACATAGTTTCCAACCTCCATTCTACTGTAACTGAACCACGATACTAAGCACAATGATTTTAAGCATTGGAAACTGGATTTCAAAAGTGGGTTGTTGCGACTAAAGGTTCATTTCAAGTTAGGATTTTACATTTATTTACAATAAAGACTCTTTTAAAGAAAATACTTTTAGAATTTTTTTTAGATTTTTTTTTATTATTATTCAAATCATTTGGTAGTGATTAAACGCAAACCATAATGGCCCATAGGAAAAGAACAAAGGAAGCTCAACAACTTATTTAAGAAAACCCTACTTTAAAACACCTCATTAATAAAGACGAGGACATTATTGAAACAATTTTGTCAAATAAAACCTTCTAGAAGCTTCAAAATCAAGCTCTATTACAATTCAAGGAGAAAGATAAATAATTCCCTGTTTGACCATGTGGTCTTACACAAGCCATTGTTTCTGCAACTTTTCATTTTTCCAAATTCATTAATATGTGCTTTGAATTCCATGATCTCGTCCAAAGGGTGTTACACATCAAAATCACTCAACTGGATAAGTGTCGCATATTTCTCTCAATTGTCGTAAGTGTCGCAATTTCCTTACAACTTTCGCAAGTGTCGCAAGTTGGTTACGAGTGTCGCAAACGTTGTTGAATCATACTGCCATGATAACGACACTAAGGAGGCACTTAAAGAATCTTATGTACTTGGTTTGAAGAAGGAGAACTGGTTCACTGGAGTCAAACATCTCTGGACACCTGAAAAGGGCTTCCAATCAAGGGTTTTGAGGGTGAACGCTCCCCTAAAACAGCCTTAGGAGCGCTGGCGCTCCCCTATAAGGCCTCAGGGAGTGTTATAACGCCCCTTTACCCCTCTGCAGGAGCACTGCCCACTTTTGAAGCACTGGTGCTCCCCTTAAGCCTCTCTGGGAGCGTTTTAGTGCTCCGATGCCCCTTTTGAAGGAGCGCTCCCTAATCTAGGTCAATTGTTAGCCCGGTGAGGGGAATAAGGAAACGATCTTTCAAGATTAGGAGGCAGTTGTACTCGAATTCTTGGTTTCGTCAAAAGATCCCTGATCTAAGGAGGAGGTTCCCAACTTGTTCTAAACATAACTCAAGAGGTTAAGCTCTTCCCAACCTATATAAGCAAGCTCTATGATGGTGGAAAGGGGAAGAATTGCTAGCATGAAACCTATGATCTCATAGGAAACACACAGTCAGCCAAGGAGAAGTGATCAGTGAATTTTCTTTCAGCCAGGTTGTGGATCTTTCGAGCAAGTGTTAGACGAAGAGGACTTGACGAAGCTGTCGCATTCGCATCTACGATTGTAAGAACTGCTGTCGTTATTCTCATTAATATGACATGCTTGGCCTGTTTCTTTCTAGTTTGTGTCTGATGTTACATGAACTTATCATTAATTGATAGATCTATTTTCAAGCTAATATCAATAGAGTAGGAAGTAGTCGTATCTTGTTTGTCTGCAGGACTCAGCGAGGAGCAAAGGATTGGAGCGCAACTCGGAGCGTACAGGGACAAACGTCGATTAAGAGGTACTTCTGTTATCCTTCCTTCTCATGTATTAGTTTAGATAGATTTGAAAGGAAGTTAGTGTCCACGTTAAGCATTTTTCTGTCTAGGGTTAAGGTCAAGCCTTAGAGGTGATCTACCTGTCCGCAGGGAGATTTTCCTACAACAAAGGGTTGTGGGAGATGAGAGTAATCAACATGTTCTTTTCCCTATTACAGAGAGTGCCATAACTAAATTGTTGTTGTTATCTACCAAGAGATGATAGATGAGGATGAATTGAAAAAACACTTTAATTCATTAGTAGTAGACCGTAAGCTCAAATTTTTGACAATATTATTACCAGTGGGTGCAAGCATGATAGATTTAAATTTTCCTTTAAATTCCTCTTTATTTACAGAGTCAGTCAGGGAAATGGTATCTATGACATGCATGATATTGGGATATGAGAATGACAATTATGTTGATGAAACTAGTCTATGGTTTATCCATAGAATACCTCAATCAACTAAATTTAATAATGTTGGTTTTTTGTTTTATATAATCCATGAAAAACTAGTTCATTTTGAAAAGATGAAGTGTTTCGGACATCGGTCACATTTATTATATCTTCTTATTTATCATTAGTTAACATATTTTCCACATTTGATGTTAATAAAGGAAGATCAAGAGGGAAAATTGCTTCTAGCTTTTGAATAGACCCAAGATGTAAGAGATCATGGTCAACAAAATGGGTTCAATATTTTTTTTTTATGATTTCGTATCTATAGTCTATGCCTTGTTCTTTAATGAGGTTCCACCTAGGTTACCCACTAAGTGCAAGCATTTTTTGTATATCAATAAACGATTGAGATTTGGAGATTGGTACATTTCCAAGGATTATGGAGTTCTACAAATTTATGGGTTTGAGTTGACACCTTATAAGATTCCTATCTATTTAACTCCAAGGATTTTTTCCTTAGAGTATATTAGGAAAAAAATTAATTCAGATCATGTTCATTTTGTTTCAAATAACAAGAAAGCTTCTTTCATGTTGCAAACTGAAATTTTGACTTTCATTGTTAAAACTAGAACTACTTTTAATATTACCGAAAATATGATGAAATATTTTCAGTTTGAGGAAGATGAATTTTGGAAATATGATTCCTATCAAATAATCTTTGACATGAATCTTGCAGTTGGTTTGGTTTCATATACTCATTATTTATATGTAGAAAAAGAGAAGTTGGAAAACAAGGAATCTTGGGAAGAAGTGTAACAAATTTTGCAAGAGCAACACCAGACATTAACAAAGGAAGGAACTTTCATGGATGTATATGTTACAATGGTAACTCCTCATAAAGAAGTTTTACAAAGGAAAATTTATGATGATCCCATGGAGGAAGATACACTAGAACAACCTCTAGCAAAAAATATAATAATTGATCTCGAAGTTGAAGGAGAAGCAATTAAACTAAAGAAGGATGGAAGATTTGTTCTTGAAAAACCTGTAGTATCAATCATTCACATTCCAACATTTGGTGATTCAACATATCAAAGTTCAAGATGAGTCTTCAAAGGAAATTACAGTTGTTGAGAAAGGGTCTGATGTTTTTACAGAGATGGTGTTGAAAAAGAAGTTAGCCAAACAAACCAAAGAGAGTTTATATTCCTAGATTAGTCATGAGTGTTTTGCTTCTTCAAGATTGTTATATTTTGTTGATTATGAAAAAGGGAGTTTAAAAATGGCCATTTTGCAGCCAAAGGATGATAAATAAGAAATGAATGTTAATCCTCATTAGTATGAGACCATGAATTTTACTATTGATTTTGATAAATTGCCACTTGAAGTCAAAATTGAATGGCATAAACAAACAAGAAACATAGTGTTCAGAGATATGATACACATATATGTTAATGTGAAATGACTTAAGATGCAAATGATCAAACTTGAGAATCAATTACGAATTGAGAAGGCTACTAACAAGGCTCACCTAATTTCAATTAATGATCTAGAGCAAAATTTGAGTTCTTTAGGAACAACAACAAAAGATAAATATGATATATCCTCAATGACTAAAGAAAAGGATAAAGAAATTCAAAATCTCTAAGGAAAATTGAATTTTTCTGCTACAGTACATAGTCAAACCAAAGAGATAGTGGAGTTGGAGAAAGAAAAGGACAAATTAAAATATCAGATCATGGTTCTTACATAACAAAATGAAAAATTTGGAATAGTTATTGAAATAATTAATGAAGAAAAGGTAGTTGTGTTATCAGTCAAATTAGCCAAAAAAGTGACTATTCTAGATGTTGAGGAAATTCCAGCAGGATCAGATCAAGGGAAAATTATACAACTCAAAAATCAATTGTCAATAGCTCAAGAAGAACTACAGAAAATGGAAGGTGATTATCAATGGAAAGTTTCATAAATGATTGAATTACAAACAAAGGTAGATAAAAGAAATGCATTGATAACAAGCATTTATGATGATATAGCTAAAAAATATAGATACATAGTCGAGCCTTGTCAAAATATTGTGGAGTTTGAAGAACCGAAGAAAAAATCCAATCAAGAAATATCTGCAAGAAAATATTTGGCGGGAGCAAAACATTATTTTCGAGATCAAATAAAAATAATTATGAAACAAAGGAGAGGTCACTTTAATATTCTTCAGAATACATAAAATATTGAGAGAAATATGAGCTTAAAGGTGAAAATAGCTAGGGAGAAATTAGGAGATAATGTTCAGATTTCCAATGAGGTTATAAAGTTTCTAAATAATAGGACTAATGAAGATCGAGAGACTTTGGAAATCATGGATATAACTGCTTTTATTTATGGATGTTCGTATCGTAAATGTCAAGCATAATCTGATAACATCAACTTAGAACACATATTAAACAATTCTACAATTTGGTCATAATTTCAGAGCTATATTTTTTGAAGTGTTTGAGTGTGGGATTCATGTTCCATGGAATGAGTAGAGATGGTTTTATCCCATTGACAAATATGAAGAAGCTCTTGAGAAGTAGAGACCAAAGCATGGAATTTTTTATGATGTGATTGGTCCAATTAGAGGGAGGCTTATTTTTGAGAAATTATCTATTGATTTTATGTTACTCAACACTCTAAAAAATATTGAGAAATATTTACCCCTCACATACTATTATTTATGCACATAATAAGATTTTGTTGGACAAAAGATGCATGGGTATACAATTCCAGAAGGCAATGACTGGTAGAGAATAACAAGATTAATAAATGAGACTCCTTTATTAAATCATGCTTTCACATTAGCTCACATAACAACACTAATTTCCATGCCATCATTAATGTTAGTGTCTGCATCACCATTAATACCCGCTTCCACATCAACAAGGAAAAACAAGCAAAGCAAGAAAAAATATACATAGATTAGCTAGATAATGACATCCCGAGACAATTATTCCTAAATATAGATACCGTCAAAGGAAAAGTTAAAAGCAAAGGAGGAGTTGAGTATTAGGGATTGTTTTTGGGCTGATGAATGAACCTACTTCACACATTCTATTTATTCATTCAAGATCTTATAAGTGGTTTTATGAACCTATGTTTATTTGTCACGAAGGATTCATCACCTGTTTGACTAGCTTTGTAATATTTTAGTTTCTTTATTTTGAACTTTGTGCTTTGAAGTCATAAATATTTTCTGGGATGTACTCTAATGAAAACCAGTTTCTGTAAACATTCGAAACTTTGAATACACCAATTTTTTTTTTCATTGCTTCACTTAATGACTTTATCATTGCGACTGTTAATTTCACATATTGATGTTTTACAATCCTTTACTTCAATTTTATATTTACAGTATTTATTACTGAAGTATGTCGAGGTTGAGGAATAGTCATGAATGCAATATGGAAGTTTCATTAACTTGTTTTATTTTCTTTTTTCCTTCTTCTTATTTTTAGATGTGTCATTGTTACAGGATAAATCAGTATATGGGGACACTAAAAGATCCCCCTAGATCCACCTAGATCTAGAACAAAACAGGACATGACATAACTCTTTCTCTAAGTTGCAGTCATTGAATCTACTACCGAGAAGGAATGAGTGACATACCTTTATATCGCTTCCTTAGGTCTTTGTTGTTCCTACTACACTCCAGTGATCTTGTGAGATCAGGTCCAAGACAATACAAACCAACCAAAGTGAAGATAGCAAAGTATATTCAATGTCAACCTATGCATATGATCAAGGAGTTATGTAATAAAATAAGAGTGATTTTTTGGGAAAGGGATATGTTTCGGTATTTGTATGGTCGCCAATTTTGTTATTGGATAAATCAGTAGGTGTGGACACTAACTGATCTCCCTAGATCCACCTAGATCTAGAACAAAACACACCAGAACATGACGCTTTCACTTAAGTTTCAAATATTGAATTTACTAACTAAAGAGGGGTAGGTGGCATACCATTTAAACGCCTCTTCCTCTCGCCATCACCATCCTAGCTCCGTTCCAACACTCATACAATGATGATCCTGCAAAAGAACGCAACCAAACAAAGTGATAGTAATAGCATAAACTCAATATAAACCTATGTATGTGATCAAGGAATCATACAATAAAACACAACAAGCTTTATAGGAAAGAATCATATTAATGTATCATATTAAATGTGAAAGAGAGATTACAACCATGGCCTTGATGTCGTAAGGTCCCTTCCAACTGCCCTTCGTTCCCCACACACTTCCACTCTAAGAATTATGAGAGCATAGATATGATAATATTCACAATCTACCTTGACAAAATGGCTCATCCAACCAAGCTAACAATCTCCAAAGCTCAATCCAATCCAAGCTCCAAAATCAAAAGATAATATCATCCAAGCCAACTTTCTCCATGAGAGCTCCTCTCCTTTTATAAGCTGAAGAGGATAAGGTGAGGAGCTTAGGATGATCCCACCAAATCATGAAAGCAAGTAAGATCCAAACCATTCAGATGCCACCTCACCATGGAAGTTTCTCCTTCTAGAAGCATCGAGAAGATGCTCATTTTCCCCACATATGAGCATTCTCGCACCCTACTTATAGAGAAATTTGTGAACCTCCCACAACCCAGCTATGGTGCAGCTTGCGACAATTAGGAATTCCCACACCCTAGCCATAGTGCAGCATGCGAAAATAATCTTTAATAGGGTTTTCATAAAGGAAAATGCAACTTCTTTTCTCAGGAAAAGTTCTTCTCCCTTCTTTCTTCAAGAACTTAGGCCATTGACCCCTCTGAAGACTACAAACAGGTTTACATCATTAACGGTCACAAGGATGACGAAAATAATGTGTAACAGAGAGCCCCCCAAAGTATGAAGTTAGAATAGAGTGATAGCTGAAATACTTTGTTGAGTGTGTGTAGGGAACAAGGAATAGTCGGTCGGAAACCTGCCAACAAACAAGGAAATATAGTACAATAATATATCATCACTGAGGTAGGCATTCCCATACTCAGAATACAAATGACTCAAATCATAAATTTCGACATGCGAAGATCCATGTCAAGTAAGACATGTCATGGCCACCAAACATACACTGTGGATCCATGTCGATATGACTCAAATCTGAACATAGCCACCAAAAATACACTGTGGATCTATGTGTTAAAGACTCAAATTTGAACATAGCCACGAGACATACAATGTGGATCTATGCAACAGTACAAACTTAATATACTCCAACGCAAAATAAATCTATTAGAAAATATCCAGGGTCTTCATCTCCACCACTCTATAGTACGAATCTAACCATGAGAATACATGTGTCGAAGTCAAACATGGTAGAAACCACTTGATTACTGGTCATTAGTGAATACCGTTAACACGTGCGAGAGAAATCATCATTAATGTCAATGACTCCCAAGGTACTCTAGTACAATCCAACGAATGTGAATCAATGAGTTGAGGTCGAACACTCGGCGGAACCTTCCGATCAGAGGTCAATAATAAAAACCCACTGTCAAAAGCGAGGAAACCTTCCATTGAGGCATGCAAGTTCCAAGGTACCAATTGGTTTCTAAGTCTAATTCTTGGATAATAAGTTGAAGTCGACAAGAAAAGACTCGTCACAGGAGGGCCTTAATGTATCCCACATCAATGACATGAAACGGGTAACAAGATTTGAAGTAGATCAAAGTAACAAGTGATTAAGGACTGACTCAGGGATGGTCGATGCAATAGAAGGCTTAAGGACTGCATAAATAGCCGACACAACAGAAGGCTTTCTGGGTTGAACTTCTCTTTGAACATATTGACGACACGATAATTGTCTTGGAAATACTGACTCAACAACAGGGATCATAGACCAACGGGTAATCTTATAAGGTGTATGATCAAGAGATGAGCAAATTTTCCAACCTAGACACTAGGCGAGTGAAAGGGTATCATGTTCAAAAAGAGACTCTTCCATGGAATACAGGTTTAGACACATTTCTTTCCCAAATTTTCCTCCACCATTCTGGCGAGTAACTCTTTATTTTTACGCAAGCTTGAGGAGGATAACATATGCTTGTAATGTAAGCTCATCCTTCGAACGAGACCCTCGGAGTATGTTTAACGAATCCTAGGAAGGAGTGGTTTGGTCCCATATAGGCCTTTCGATGTTTGTTTTACAAGTCCAAAGAAAGAAAACTCACGGGTTTTTCATGTTTATAGAGTCTGAAAAACACTTAAAGAGAACTCTCTCAGTTCCTTTTTCATAAAATAGTATGATGAGACCAAAAAAGAGATAAACTATCGCTCAACGGACATTTCCTTCAAATACTTTAATGAGTGTGAAAAGAACAAGATCGCTCGGCAATCTTTTCATGTTTAGAGAGTCTAAAAAGAGCTTAAAGGGAACTCCAGGGGGTTCCTTTTTCGTATAACCTTTACGAGTCCGAAAAAGTGATAAAAGCACACACGATTACATTCTCATGTATTTACGAGCATGCGAAAGAACAAATACCAAGCTCAATAACTTATTCTCATGTATTTACGAGCATGAGAAAGAACAAAGACTAAGCTCAGGATTGTTTTTATTTTTACACAATCTTTAAAACAAATCAAAACTATGCTCGGGATAAATTTTATTTTTACACAAGCTTAAAAACTAAACAAAACTATGCTTGAACCTGGTTTCATTTTTATACAAGCTTGAACCAGAGGAAACTATGCTTGAGGTAGGTGGTTTCATTTTTACACAAGCTTGAACCAAAGTAAAAACTATGCTTGAACTTTCCAACTCATTATCCATGAATTCGCATGGTTGGTACTTAGCCCCCAGCTTAAGAAGCTAGTGGCTCAACTTCAACATCAAGTCCA
>JASDQU010256748.1:0-11882 GCA_032191745.1 Picea mariana
TGCCAAAATGGCTAGAAAACTGTTTTGAGCCATTTGGAAAAGGTGGGTGGCCCCCGATATCCACCTGGATCATTTTTCGACTAAACTCCTGTTGAATTTGGGCCATTGATCTTCCATTCAAAAACGATCTCAGTCATTGATCATATCAAAATTCTCCCAAATTTGTTGAATTTTAATCATCATCCATTGGCTATCAAAGATTTATTTTGGACGCATGATATTGTTTCCAAAATCTATCGATCCACGATCATCGGTCGTCGATGATCGGAGACTTCTTTTGACCGAACCAAACTCTTTTCCAAACTCACTGATCCAACCATCATACATCGACAGGTTCTATTGGAGAAATTCAACACTTAGGAATTTTGGCCCAATTATTCGATGAATCTGGATCGTTGATCTTCTCATTTTCCCAATCGTCGAAATTGAATATCAGTCATTGATATACTCAACCTTTCAAATAGTCAAAACCTTATGATTTTTAACATCTATTAAAGTGAATCTGGTCCATTGATCTCGCGATTGAATGCGATCTCAACCATCAATTCATCAACTCTATCCAACTTCTACAGTGGTTATTAAAACACATATTTCGACCTTCCAGGTTGAACTCATCTCTGCAACCTATAGATTTCCTCCATTAAACCTCTCTTAGACCGTCTTGAGTCATTTAAACTCATATTTTTCTCACAAATTGAGGATTTCTCTCTCATATTTCCATTTTTCCCCAAAATTGCATAGACCGAAGTCTACAACAACAAATTTCACCAATTTGTTCTGGTTCTTGGCCATATGGGTCCAATGTTGAACCAGTATCTTTGATACCACTTTGTAACGTACCCAACACCCAACTGAGCAACATCATGTGTGGAATACACATTAAAATATAATATTTTATGCCTATTAATTTCCTGTAACTTACCAACTATATATCACACACATACTTTTAACCATTTGATGAATACCACAATTATAAATGCATCTAACAACATATATTAAAACATGAATGAAACTATTCAAGAAAATAGAAAACACACAACATTCATATAAACCATTTCCACAATGGAATATCATAATAAACACAACAGGTAACTTATTTTTTAATAGCTAACCAACTTCCTACATATGAAGGATGAACCTTCCAACCATAGGTGTTGTTGTTGGTTTTATCTCAAAAAAAATCCACCCCTAATATGAGGCTATGATTCCACAAGGATATCCATACCTTTGGTTATCCAGTCTGCACACACAGTAGCCCCAAAACCCAAGTTCCTCTATGTTTCTCACAACCTTTACAACCAAAGGAATGGGATCTCCCTTCATTGCACAAAGTCCCTTTGGCATTCCCACTTCCCTCCAAGGATCAATTACATCTAATTGATCAAGAATCCTCCCAGCTACTCCAAGAGTGCTCACAACATCCCTCATAATGCTCTTGAGTCATTTGCTCAACAAAAAAAATATTCACTTGCTTACATATTGATTCAAAGCAACACGGGCCTTGTTCTCAACATAAAACACATCTCAACAATGGCTACCTTCAATCCCAACATGGTTGGTGCTCTTTCTATCACTCATCTTCACTATTGTTGTCCAAAATATGCATGTAAAAATTGTTCTCCATGCAAAAACGTGCATGTCAAAAAAATACCCCCTTAACCATACAAATTTCATCTCTTTGTTTTCTTGCTTGAATTGACTTACACTCTTCCCCAAGATGATTGTACTCATGCCCATGATCTCCAATAACTATGGGATGTGACTCCTCACACCCACCCTCCTACATGAGTTTAATGATTGGATTTAAGAACACTCAACAAAAAAAGAAGGTTTATACACAATGATGAATATAAATCAAGAAAGTGGATTTGGATTAATACTCATGATTAATTGCCCCTTGGACCCATCTGTCTTGTGGAATCATATCCCCCCATCGTTCTTCGTCCCTCTTTTATTGAAGCTAATGATTACTATTTTTATTAATTATTTAAATGCACATAATATACCATTCGGCCTTCGGCCACATTAAACCAATACGAGCTCCTCCCCCCAACACACCGGCTCACCAGCCTAAAACGCATTTGTAAAATTTCATTATAATTTGTGGGGATTAAAAATGGCGATGTTACAAACCAATTCTCCCCATATCCCTTCAAATAACCCAATGCAAGAACTCAAATACTAGAAAGAACTTGAAACGATCATTCTCGCTCATAACATCTCCGACAACCCCATGTTTCAAGTCATCATAATGTCACAAGTCTGCAAATCATCCCAAACAACCAAAGCTTATTGAAAAACAAACCTCCTTTCTATATCTTATGATAAAGATCTTCCCCATCAATTTTTTGGCTAAGTAGAAAACAATGATGTGCCCTAGTCACAACACTCCAACCAAATTCACTATTGATACGTCAGTTCTTTGTCACCAGGGTGTCAAGATCCATTGCATACTCTATCATATCACTCCATCACTGCAACTGAAGGTCTGTAACAACATGACCCAACATATATGTATAATGAATCCCAAGATAGACATGTCTCAGCAAGGTGCATCCAAACTATTCACATCAAGTCTCCAACTCAAATATGTGATATGCAAAATTCTATCTAAGTCACCATCTCCATGAAACCAACCGAACCCATCATCACTACCTGTCATCTTTGTGCCCTGATCGCTTTCACATTAGGACACCATGCACACACCACCCAACTATTAAATCATCTTGGTGTTAACTAACTTGTGTAACTTTTCAGAGACTCACTTCATCTGAAGGTTATGATCATTGTCCACAACCCAACTGATTCAACTGATGTTCTTGGTGAATGCACACCATGAAGTTGTCATGGTGAAATCATTCTCATCCAACTCCCTTGTGACCCAAACTGTGCTCTAATATATCATGTAACGAAGGTGAAAAATCCCACCAAATCGTCCACCAAACCAACCTCCACATTTTTCTCCGATGTGTGATTTGTTTACATGATCAGATACCACCTTTCATGCCAGTGGAGAACCTATGAAAAATGATGGAAACATCTACTATCTCCAATGACATGCAACACTACATATTTTCAAATCAACAATGAAGCCACACCAGTTTACTTGGCTCGGACTACTCCTTACTCTTATATCAATTCATTACTTAACAATTTATGGTTGCATCTATACTTACAACATCCAAAAAATAAAGAACACATTCATACACAGTAAAAAAAAAATGCAAAGTGGGTGACCAAACCAACCTAACACCCAATTTTTATTACAAAGGTAGAATTGTGTTGAGTTTGCAACTCGTGCCACATCGAAGATATTTTTACAAGGAGCATTCGCTTAAGTTTGCTCAATAATAACATGTGTGAAACACAGCATATAGAATTCCTCAGTGACCTTGCAAAACCCTTTGTGCCACTAACCGAAAAAATTGATGAATGAATTCAAACTTCACTTCATGCTTCAATCCTATGGTTCATACTTCCCTTGACTTAATTTGTGCAAACTGCAACACCGAACTTCACCACCCAAGTCTACTCATCCAGAAGTTTCCTTGGCTTCAAGAAAATCTCCCCCTCTTCTACTCTTAGGCACGGACTCCACAAGGTGGAACAAGTCACCCACTAGGGTCGACTTGGCCCCTTGGAGGATCTCTCCCTCTCTAATAAGGTGTTTCCTAGGACCCCATAACTACCTTTCTGATTTCATTTGTCTTGGTATGCAGTGGAAGTGTGCACACCTAGTCTCAAATCCCCAATCCTTACAATGATCTCTCCTTTCAAATTTTCATTCTCGAATGTGTAACTTCCACATCTTCACAAGGATAGAAAAACAATATACTGACAAAATATGTTTTCCAAATAATAATAAAAAATTAAAATTTATTAGTAAGAATAGTTTTCTTGGAATTTCTCTACTACTATGCACAATTTTATCTTTTTTTCAAGGAATGAAGTTATGTTTTGTGCTATTTTGTTTCAAGCATAACTCACACAAATTACAATGCAGTGTGTGACACATACCACATGCATGTTATGTTCTCAATCATTGTGTAAATAACATGAAAACAAAAAGCACAATCATTATTGTAATTATAAAAATTAATATTCACACAACATTCTCTCTAAAATAATATTATGGGTTTCTCTCCATAAAATATTCCTCTTTAGGAGAAATGGGCCATACATAAGGTGTCAAAATCACCTTACATGCACTTGGATATGCATTTCTTTAGGATATTTTTTTCAAGAGAGATGGTTCTTAAGGATTAAATCAACGTTGTAGGTCTCAAAAGCCATCAACAAGGACTGAAAGCGCCATGCATGCACTTTATAAGGAATTTTTATCATTCGAGTGGGAATATGGCTACTATTATAAGATTGTGTACAAAAAGAAGTCTTCGAGACTTGTGATAAAATAACTCTACTATAAACTTGATAAAATAGGTTAAATCTTGGAAAATTCTAAAGTCAATTGTTCAACTTGAAGACCAAAAGATAAAGATCTCATTTTGGCTTATGAAGATGAAACAAATCACTTTATGATTAGAATTCCTAGAAAACACTATAATAAATAATACTTTCTTATCCAAAAATTATCTAAGAAAGATGTGAAAAAATGCATCTTGGGGAAGGATGATGCAGTAGAAAAAGAATGAGGACTTGGATGAAGCAAACTGCTCAAAAATTAGAGGATGAAAAAGATTTTGGTCATGTCCACAAGGAGTAGAGATTGTACTCAAGACAAACAATTTGAAAAATACAACCAATGGATAAGAATACACAAAATATCTAATTGAGAGTGTATATTTCTAATTTGTAAAATTTATTGATCATAAATAGAAGTTATCTTTGATAGTTTTCCATTTATATTTCTAAGGTAATTTATGTATCTAGAGTGTTACATTTTATGTGTAAATAAGATCTATGAATAAATTGATACGTTAAATTAATGTGTGTGTACTTATTAGTTAAATTAATTCTTGTGCATTTACTAAAATTCATTGATGCCTATCTTAACTCCTTAAAATTCCAACACAGCATTTTGAATCTATTCACCCTCTATGTAATACCTCAATGTTGTGACACTCTCTCTGCATATGCATCGCTAATTAGATACATATGAATTTCAACATTATTCGAATTTCTTAGACCATGAAATTGTTGATTAAATATCTATAACCTTAGTGTAACATCCTGCTCTTGTGTACTGAGCGAACTTATTCTTTGAGGACACTTGCTCACAAGTGATCCGGATTATTATGTTGTTAAAACATTGATTTGATTATGAGGCGTTATGGGTTGATGAAATTTTGTTTTACTGCATTGACATAGACAGGTGTTATTGATTTGGTTTTATTGAGTGTGCAAGATTTTGGACCTCGAGGATGCAGAGGCATCGATGGAACCCCTTGGACTCTAGATCGAGTCGAGGAGTGAACCATTGGGGTTTGACTGTTTTATAGGTGATATTAGTGCATCTGGTTAGATGATATGATTATGGATATATTACTGACATGATTTGTTGATGATGCAGACTGACGATAGCTTGCCGACCAAACTCACATGTGGAGTAGAGGGGTCACGCAGGACTACCAGAGATGTTGAGGGAGAGGTGTGGACAGTATCCATGCCACAACATACTAGCACTCCCGTCATGGCTCGAACTATAGGTTAACGATTACTTAGTTCGAGAGGACCATGATGTCATGAGGGAAGACTGTGGCATTCGCTCACGACGATTCTAAGGGGCGCTCAATAAGGCAGGGGCCGTATTCCTTAGAGGCCCTTAGTCTCCCACAAGTTCACCTAGCAAAGTATTGACTCCAGGGGCTTTTAATGTCTACCAAGTTAGTCAAGAGGTGAGTGGCACCCTTGGATCATGTGGTGCATCCTGAAGGGCACGTCGTGCAAGAAAAATGGAAAGAGGCGAGTGGCATCGTTGGAGCACATGGTGCGTCCTAAAGGGCATGTCGTGCAAGGGAAATAGATGAGGTGAGTGGCACCCTTGGAGCACCTAGTGCATCCTGAAGGGCATGTCACATGGTTAATGATAAATAAATGAACCCATATGGCCTTAGGACTAATAACGTGAGAAGAAATTTTTAAAACAAATTCCCTAATAAAATGTAGCCCGACACAGAAATTAAAGTCTAGGTTTAAATTATACTAGTGACTGAATTTTCTCTATCCTTTAAAAAAAAAGAATATATATATATATATATAGATAGATAGATATATTTATAAAAATAAAAATAAAATAAATAATTGTTTTATTATATTATGGTAATGTAAAGTTTATTAATTACAAAGGGCAAAGGGAAAAGAGGGAAAATCTACCAATATTAGGAAAAAAGGGAATTTCTACGCCTACCAAATTGAGTTCTAAATGAAAAGGGGAAAGAGGGAAAATCTAAAATATTAGGAAACTAGGAAAAAAGGGAAACATAAAAAGAAAAAGGAAACACAAGGGAAAAAGAAGAAAGTCAAACTTAGTAAGGTATCTACCATTTAAGAACTTTCTATTTTTAAACTGAACTAGCAAATTAACAATGGGGGAAGTCATTAAAACCTGTAAGGGAATTTGGGGACACCTAAGAGCGATTCTAGGAGTGACTCTGGGTGGGTGAGGGAAATAAGGGTAATTAATTAATTAAAGAAATTATTTTTTGGAGGAATGAAGGGGATGGGTGACACATGTACAAGGAGGATTTTTATGAATTAATTTATTAAACTTTAAGTAAAATAGGATTTTGGGAAAGTAAGGGACTTCAGAACTCTATATAATGGAGGGAGGAGAAGGATGAAGGGGGCCTTCTGATTTGTGTAACATTACACTGTAGAAATATATACTTCACGGACTTAGCTTGTGGGAGTTGGTATACCCATCTTGGTGGGGAGTGGTAGCTTGGCCTTGTGAGGCGAGATGGGAGCTAGTTGATTCTCTGGTTAGTGTGTGTGGCCCCTTTGCAGCTCAGGGGGCTAAGGGGGAAGAAGAGTACCCCTAGCATTAGCTGGCAGGTACTAGTGAAGTCTCATCTGTCGGAAAGCGGGAGTTGCACGAAGCGCACAGGAAATCAACTTAGAGCGGGTGATCAGGAAACGGTACGCTTTCTTTATTTTTGTATGGTAGATTGTAGTAGGATTTATGCTTTGGATCTGCATGTTTAATTGGGTAAGAAAATTGATTGTCTTAGCGTTCTAGTTGATGATTGATTTTTACATAGCCTATAGCCCGATGAATGATTGACTTCCATGGCCTTTGATTCTCGACATGTCTTGACCGCCCTGTGGTGTATTGATTTGTGAAGATTTTGGTTGTTTTTCCTTTCGTCCCTAGCTCATCAGTCCACGCCTGAGAAGTCGGTCAGGAACCTGATCTACGGTCGTTTCTTCGACGTTAATAGACCTATGGATCTCAACACCCTACTTTTCTATGCGTGGATGATAAGCGAAGGACGTTTCTATCAACCATCTATCTCTGTGATTGTCCTTGGCTAATTGTTGTATTGCGCCTTCTAGCAAAAGTACCTCTGCATATGGATTTCTTGTGTCCATGTTGGTTTATCCATGCAATCATTTCAATGACTTATCCCATTGGATATTTGTGTTCTCTTACTATTGTCAGCTTTCTATATTGGTATCCTGGAAATGTAAAAGATTTAATTTCCATCTGCATTTTTATATTGGTATCCTGGAAATGTAAAAGATTTAATTTCCATCTACATTTTTATATTGGCATCCTGAAAATGTAAAAGATTTAATTTCCATCCATATTTTTATATTGGTATCCTGGAATGCCAAAAAAAAAAAAAGGATTTAACTTCAATCTGCGTTCTTATATTAGCATCCTGGAAATGTAAAATATTTAATTTCAATTTGCATTTTTATATTGGTATCCTATAAATGTAAATGATTTAATTTCAGTCTGCATTTTTATGTTGGTATCCTGTAATGAAAAAGGATTTAACATCAATCAATGTTTTTATATTTGGTACAATGGAATTGGATAAATGTTTTGTGTTAATTCTCAATATGCATTGTAATGATATCCTAGATATGGAAAAATGAATTAAATTCTCTATCCGCGTTTTACATTTGGTATCCTGGTAAGAAAAACCAAGTGTTTTGTTTTCCTGTATGCTTTGGTATTGGCATCCTAGCAGTGAAAAGGGAAGCCTTGGTTTATTGATCCATCTTTGCGTTGTTTATTTTTTTTCTTTTACCCTGGTGTGTTTTCCAGCGTTTTACCCTTTTAAATAAGGATTGTGACATGAATGTCCTTCTGGTGCGTCCTTGACCATGCTTTTACTGGAAAACATGACTGAGTTGCATTAAAAATTTACTACTAATGATACCTGATGCTTGACGATGTTGCAATTAATTGATGCCACCTTTTTTCCCTTCGAAGGTTGACTAAATTGTTGATTGAATGCCCACGATTTTTACCATTTAAATGTGATTGAGTTTGTTGTTATTAAAAACGAATTTTCTAGAGAAATGATCTTTGCATCTTCCTGTTGAATGCCCATGATTTTTACCATTTAAATGTGATTGAGTTTGTTGTTATTAACCATGAATTTTCCAGAGAAATGATCTATGCGTCTTCTTGTTGAATGCCCACGATTTTTACCATTTAATGTGATTGAGTTGTAATTGACCATAGATTTGCCATAAAAATATTGACTGAGTTCGTTGATGAAGGGACACAATTTTTCTAAATTAGAATGATGACTGTGTTTGCCAGAATGCCCACGATTTTTGGCCTTTATTGATGACCATGATTTGCACAGCGATTTGTTGTTATATTAAATGATAGTATTGAAGTTTATATTCTATTGCATTTTGCACAGTGATTGCTTTATTTATTGTTGACAACCCATTCCAGATCTTACAATTGGGTATTTAGATGATCGTAGACCACAACAAAAATTATCCTCAATATTTTTAATTCAAACGTTATATCTATCATCTCCAGAGAAGATCCATTTGAGAAGCAATTAAAAAGTGACCAGGGAAATCGTAATTGAATTAGGATGAATGGGAGATAATATTTAGCATCAAAATTGACCTACATAATTACGTTTCCTAACTGTGAACTGATGATAATATCTTATTCATTAGAAGAATAACCTTAATGAGGTTACATACATTTAATCCAACCAACTACCCAACATAATATATGTAAACGATTTACTAAATACAATAACAATAAGGATAGTAGAGATTGAATCTTTGGATTTGTGTACCAGTAAAGAATGATAACCTTAAGAAGGATGTATATATATAAACAACCAATTTACCAACGTAGTATTTGTTAACGAATTTACCGTTTCCTTCAAAGTTAAATCCATTTAACAATTTCACCACAATACCATAACATAAACTTAATCACTAGAATTTAATTCTTGATCGCTTGTTAGTGGTGATTAATCTCAGAATGCCAATTTAGATTGTCCTTAACGTTAACTTAAATTAACGTATATTGACTTAATTGCAATTTAGAATTGTTGAATTCAATGCTAATATAAAATTGTAAATGGTGACTAATTGAAATTTGGCTTCAGATGGGTAATCTATGTTATTTTTAGACTGTCAATATGGACTATTTTAGACGTGATTAATGGTTGGGATGTTGACAAAGTCTTATGTTGGTTAGCATATTCCTTTTGTCTTCCTTTGGTGTCTCTTCGACATGTTGTTGGGGTTGGGGTGTGGTTTTTTTTCAGTATTTGGTTTCTAGCGCGTCGCATTTATCTAGAGTCCATGGTCCTGATAGGATGAGTGGTGGCAAGGTTGTCAACGCGTCTATCACCTGGGGACGGAATGATTCTTCATGAGGGGATCATGGCACACCCTGTGAGATAGCGGCGAACGAGATCTTGGCTGGATTCAGTGTGTTCTGTGTGAGTGTTGTCAGGCGTTGCAGGTTGCTTTTGGTGCATGGTTTGAACGCCTTAAGGCATTGGGTTTGCATGCCTTGAGGTTCTCATCTTGTTTGTCTAGGCCATTGTGTCGGGATGGGGATGTTTTCCCTTAGCTCGTAGGCATGGTCGTGTTTGTGTCGAGCGGGTATTCATTCCTCCATGTTATTCTGTGCATGTTTTGCCCAGTCGCCCTTGTGCCTGTGCGTGGTGTCATAGTTGCATGTTGCATGGGTTGCATGCTTCTGTTCATTGTCTGTGGTGTAGTCAAAAATTTTTCGTCGTTGCCTTCTTTCCCTAAAATCAAAAAAAAATAAATCACTTTTTCTTTGCTTGTAGTCGTAACAAAGGGGTCATTACATATGGTATCAGAGCAGATTCAACTCGCGACTTGGGATCACTACGAATTTTGTTGATATGATTTGATTATAATGTTGCTAATTGAGTTGACTTGTATTCATGCAAGTAATCATGGTTAGAGGATGTCGTAAAGGTAGATGACAGGGTGTTAGGGGAGGAGGCATGACGGCTCCAGTAGCATCCATGCCTGAGGGGTCGAACCCCTAAGGAGAAGAACATGTTTTCGGGAAGGAGCAGATAGCGGTGGGTGATGTGGTTGGTATGATAAGGTCTTTTTACTGGATGTCTGAGGCACTGATTAGCCATTTGGGCAGAGATGAGGCCAAAGCACCGACACCCCCTAAGGGTCCACCGCGCACTCCGGTTGGTATTGGTAGAATTCACGATGAGATCGAGAAGGTCAAATTTCCCAAGTTCTTTGGTACCCCGGACAGCGTAGCCGTCCAGCCATGGTTGGAAAATATGGCAATGTGCTTTGCACTTCGCAATTATACCTCCAACATGAAGGTCCGCATGGCAGTCTTTCAACTGAAGGGGAGAGCTCTTCTATGGTGGAAGACGCTCCTACCATAGTTGAACATGGTCGTCGAAGACATGTCATGGGAACTGTTTGAGAAATGGTTCTGAGAGAGGTACCTATCAGAGGAATTCATTGAGTGTCATCTCAATGAGTTCAACGCCTTACGACAGGGCGGTCGTACGGTGCCCGAGTACGAGGCTCGTTTTATGGAGTTGCTCTGATATGCTCCACATCTTAACATGGAGAAACTTAAGGTCAACAGGTTCGTGCTCAGCCTTAATGGAAGCATACGTGAAAAGGTTAGGATTCTGATGCCTCAAACCTTGCACGATGTTGTCTAGAAGGCCCTCATAGCAGAGGAGGATCTTATCAGTGGGGGTCAGAGCAGGACTCCAGCGAGACCGACAGGGCAGGTGTCATCTAGTGCACAACAACATCAAACACTAGCAAGACATACGCCTGGATATCATGGCTTCCAAAGAGGATCCACTTTCACTACACCTTGATGACCGACGCTTCAGGAGCGAACACCTTATCGAGGACCACAGCAACAACAACAACGTTGACCGCAATAATAGCAGTTTAGGCATGTTTAGCAGAACAGAATAGGATTCCAGGCTGGTGGGACGTCATCTTATACTTCGGGTACCAGGACTACTGGACCAAAGAAGGGGTGTTGGACGTGTGGGGAGCCACACTACCAGTGTGACTGCCCTGTGGAGAGGACCAGAGCATCTGGATCAGCCAGACCCACTACTGTGGGAGATTTGGGCAAGGCCCATCAGATTCATGTAGCGATGAATAACCGCCAGGTAGAGCACTAGTCGACTGTGATCGAGACGTCAGGTACCGTCGCTAACCAGATCCTTAGTATTTTGATAGATCCTTGTTCTACCGAGAGTTTCATTTCTGGTGCGGCACTAAAAAGAATTAAGGTAAAGGTAGTCAAGCAAGACGAGTTTAGCTTCGTAGAGATGGCTTCTGGAGCCAAACAGAAGGTTGGAGAAAAGGTTACGAGCTGTATCCATAACCTGGGAGAGTTTGTCACCAGGGCCAACCTGTACATCACAATCTTAGGATCTTAT
>JASDQU010256751.1:0-11345 GCA_032191745.1 Picea mariana
TATGGAGAATATATCATGTTCTGTCCGATAAGTCAAATAGGCAAAAAAAAATTGCTAACTGTGCAGTCCATACAGTCCGTCCGTATGCTGACGTGGTAGGTCCATACAGGTGACACATGGCAGCACTAGGAGGCAACACGTGTCAGGTAGATTTGGGTGTACGAGCATACAGTTGGACCTATCTCGAGGTGACACGTGTCACCACTGTAAGGGTGACACATGGCATGGGTGACGTCAGCAGGTGACGTGGTAGGCTGACTGGGTAGTACGGCGGTTGACAAGTGGCAAGTTGATGTAGGCAGTACGGCTCTGGCACGTGGACCAATTGACAGTTGACGCGTGTCAGTTTATGGTTGGTGATTAAGGTGCCACGTGGCCCAGTCCAGGGCTGCCACGTGGCACCCAGTGATTGGTTCGTCGATTTATGTAAAATTGGTATGGCATGGCCAGGGGTCGAACCCGCGACCTCTCGGTGGGCAACAGACTGGCGGGGCTGGGCTAACCGCCCACCCCCATGGTGGTTCTTATTATCCATGTGGCATATAATATATTTAAATTTGCTTCAAGTGTTAAGCCGCGGGGGAAAGGGCCGGGGCTTAGCCCCAACCCTCGGTGTATTACCATATGACCACACCATGTAACTATTACCTTATAGCATATGCGCGGGGCGGTTGTAATAGTTAGGCCCGTGGACCTATGTATATGCCACGAGACCTAGAGTTTAGCGATATAAGGGGCCAGCGCTTAGCCTTTGGGCTAGTTCTTGGCCTTATTAAAAGCATATGACCGTTCCAGAAGGGCATGCGCCGGACAAAGGGGGATAGCGCCCAATTTTTAGTTATAAAGTGGGTTTTTGTAACTAATTTTTGGTTTTTAAATGTAATTAATCCTATTTTAATGTATTTTCTCCATTTTTGGGAGTTATTGGGCAGTTTTGGAGCCTAAATTCGTGGAGGAAGTTGGAGATGAGAAACTAACTTCCCAGCTATATAACCCAGGCCTGTTTGAGGCCATAGGGGGCATTCAGAGCAGAGTTATGCTGAGAAGAAGCCAAGCCAAATCCATTTTGATGCAGAGAAGCTTTTGAGGAGGAGGCGCTATCGGACCATTTCTGGGAGCTCCAGACGTCCGTTTTGCGTATCATTTTCTTTGCATGGTTCTTGAGATCTGGACGAACATGACCAGATCAGTCTTGTAGCCGTTTGGCATTGCAGCGATGTACTTTTGATCTTTTGAGAATAAATAAAGAAGCCTCTCCCACAGAGAAAAGGCCCGGAGACGTAGGCAAAGTTGTGCCGAACTCCATTATCAATCTGCGTGTTATGGTTTGCTGTCTTATATTTCATTTCAGATCTGCAAATGTGTATATGGCTGTCATAATTCTTCTTCTTTCCTCATTATTTCACTAAGTTTCTCAATTGGTTAATTAATGCATGCAAAATTAAAACTCAACCATAAGTCATTAAAAGATCCTACGGATCACCTCGTCAATGGCACACCCTCCTCACTTATGTCTTTTGGGAAGATCACACTACTACCATGGTAAGCACGTGTTGCACTGCCTTTCAACTTGTCTTTGATCAAGAAGCCATTCTGCCTACTGAGTTGGAACTTTTTTCTCTATGGCTAATGCTATAGATCGAAGAGTTAAATTCTTCCAATGTCCCTCAAAGGATAAATGCACTATTAGCCTTAGAGGAACAAAGAATTATTTCCTTCGAAAACATAAAGAGAAGACAACAAACCGTGAAGAAATATTTCAACAAAAGCGAAAAATATGTCAAATTTAAAGTAAATGAGAAAGTATTGCTTTGGGACTCAGACCATGCTAATAGAGGAAGACATTCGAAGTTTCAAAAATTATGGCTAAGGCCTTTCAAAATTGCTTTTTTCCTAGGCGCAAATTATTATCTTCTAAAAGACTTGGAAGAGCGATTATTTTCCTATAGTACCAATGGTTTCCACTTAAAACATTATGTGGAACCAAGTTGAATGACTAAAGTTGCATGGAAGACATTGTTGTATATAATTTTATGTTTCATTGTTTTGGTTTTGCTTTATTAATTGATTCATTCTCTGTTGTTTCATTTCTGTCTTTTCAATTTCTTCTTTTTCAATTTTTGTTGTTTTCCTTTTGTTTATTAGAAATAAGTTTTGGATCAGTTTCACCACAACGATGCCATTTTGTAAGTATTTTTTATCAATAACAATAAGGTTACACATATATCATGATGTTCTCCTTGTAGACATCGTTGAAATCGATTTATGCTTCCAGTACTGTGTTGAGCACTCAGCACACCCTAAAAATCCTATGTCAATTTTTTCCACTTTTTGGGTACCACTGATCTTTGCACTATCTGATTCAATTTTCTTTTGAGGAGTGTTTTGTCTTTGTTTGTTATTTTGAATCTCATTAGCTATTCAATGTTTGTCTAACTTTATGAAACCCCATGAATTAAAGAGGCTTAACACTTAAATAAGGAATTAACAACCAAAACAATTCACTCGACACGCTCAATATTAAGCATCAGAAGGAATTAAGAGGTGAAAAAGAATCACTCAGAAAATATCAGTTGTCGAGCATCGATCTTCACCAGTATCAAAAAAAGGAAGTTTTGTTTCATGACAAGTATCACATATGGACATCACCTATAGTCGATCCCCTTCGACATCGGTAAAAGGCGAAGGGAGTAAACGTTAAAGAAGAAAGAAACGATATCACTCATAGACGATACTCAACGCGCTTGTTGAAATCAGAGAAGAAATAATCACGATGATCATTTTGACCACGCTAAAGAGTTTTCCCCGATCACCGATCCCTGATGCTCTTCGACATTGGGACATTTTCGGGGAAGCTAACTCGTAGGAAAACATGTGATAGGTATCATCGATTGTCGATCCTAGATAATTTTAGGCCTTGACACTTTAAGATATGTTTTAAACCTAATGACTTAATGAAAACCCTAACTATGATTAATACACACGGATTAAGCTACCTATCTTCAATGCCACGTGTCTTTTCCAAACTTGAGAACCGTATGGTCTAGTTTTAGCCCGAGTCATTCTTGGTCCCCTAGGTCCAAGTCACACCTTCGAGTCTGTTTTTCCACATCAACATTTTACGATGAGATCGATCAGCATCAGAGATTTTGCGAGGGACATCGACAAAAAAAATCATAGCGCATCCCCAATCCCCAATCCACCCACTGAGAAAGTGACACAATGGGACGTTTTAGCGCTAGATACGATTATATTCAGAGCATTTAAGGAAGTAATTAATTCCAAATCCTGCATTAGTTGCTGCTTCGTGTGCGAATCAAAATGGCCATTTGAAATTACTGATAGACCACATCACCCTACGTGCCTCTGCCGTCAACCTACGATGAATTCAATTTGCAAAGATTCGATGAAAGATTTTTTTGAATTCCACTCATCACCTGAATTAAATGGTTGATACGACACGATAAGTTCTTCCCTAGTTTAAATTCTCTTGATCCATTGTAAACATAACCATTCTACATGCAAAGTATTTTTAGAGAATCCAGAGAAGCGAACCGAGCAATTCGAAAGCTGCAAAGATCCCATGAGTATCAAATAACCAGGTTTAGCAAGCTTTCCAGGTATGTACCAGTCTATGGATTTTTCATGCTTACACTTCATATATATATTTTTGTGTTTCTCTGTACGTAGTCTCTAAAATATTTATTTTGATTGCAGGAACAATGCCTCCAAGAAATCCAACCACTAGGCGAGAGCCGAGGGGGTCGAAGCTAAAATAACCAGAGATAGGAGAAGGCTCTTCTCTAGGGGCTGCAAAGCAATTAGACTTTACTCTGAGGCCAGAACTAGTAATTAAGACATATACAAAGAAGGATTTTACCCAAACTCCAGACTTTGGAGACACAGAGGCCAACACAGGGACCAAGGCAACACTCACACATTGGGGAGAAATCTTCAAAAAGATTAGCCATGAAGAATTCCCAAAATATATCCCTCACAATGACCCAGATATGAGAAAGCTCGATGACGAAGTTTTTTCGAATATCCGACAATCGTACCTGCACATGGTATCAAGAAGAAATATGGTGTTACCCTGCATAGAGCTCCTGAAGTGGCTCATTGACCACACGGACACACAAAAATTTTTGATTAACTACGATAATGGTGGGTGTGTCAGAGTGTTCCTTCCAGTGGAGGTCCAAAAATATTACAAACTTCGAGACCCCGAGGAGTGGTTGAATACATATTTCATTTTGAAATTCTACGAGCGCCACAACACCAGCTGGCTGATGGCCTCATGGTGGAGAGAAGATAAGAAGTACACTAATCGGAGCACCGACTAGTACCAAACGACCAACTTAAGGGAGCCATATATCTACCTGATGGCTCTTATCTTCCAATTGTATGGGGAGAAAGACTGCTCCAGATTTTTGGAGGCATAGATGCCTCTAGCTTACACAGTGGCCATTTCCGAGAGGGTATTCAACTGGGGAGCCATCATTTCCAAACAGTTGAGCATTTTCATACAACAAGCTTAGATGCTAGAATAAGGAGATACACTAGCCTTCTACATGGCCTCATACTTACTGGATGTCATGTGTGCTAGAAACATCTTTGTCGGCATGAACTTGAGCTGGCACATCGCAGAACTCCCGGTCCACGTATATTTCAACATCCTATGGGAGAACAGGTACAAGAAATCCTACTCCCTCATTTGCGATGAATTCATCACACGTATTTATTTCCTTCTTTTCAAGAAAGAATGCCCGAGACTATTGGTCGCGGCAAAAAAGATGATATCAATGGTAGGCCACTAGTACCTAGACGAGAGAGACACATACATCAGGGTGTTCGGGGCCAACTGAGCACCACATCGTCTACCAGCGCATGTCCCTGACCGGCTTGTAGTTGGGGAGATATGCTACCAAACCATCCTGCAAGGCTACAATTCCACTCTGGTCAAGGAAAAGAAAAGGCCGTTCATACCTTATGGTTTCCATGTAGGCTTCTACATGGTGAAGGACACTGCTCAATCCAAATAGGAAGGGTTGAGCCAATTAGAGTTTAGATTCCAGACCGACCGATTCTTCAAACACGACCCAAAGGGTCTAGTCTTGAAACATGTCTCACAAATGTTGTCCTGTTGGCCATACACCCATAACAAATTTGAAGATGAAGTCTTCATAGAAAATCCCCAAGACTGGGACGAGGTGGTGGCAAGGATTGTTGACCCCAAAATGGCCAAGTTCAGAGCCATGAGCCTGGATGAACAGACAACAATCTTAGAGAAATCAGCTCAAGGGGCCCTCAGGGCCAGGGAAGAAATGATAGCAGTAAAAGCTCCTCTGATAGCCCTGCTAAAAGACAAGGGTTTCCCTATGACCTAGGATGCGCCAGAAAGAGGGTTGCACATGATAGAATAGGCGAAACGAATAATTGATCAACTACAAGATGACCCATATCTCATGGGAATGACAAGGTCCCCTGTCGATAACCTAGATGGAAGCCAGACGGGACCAAGCAACCCTGAATTAATAGAACTTGATGAAATTACTGGGTTAGATGAACCTGAATTCACAACGCCACCGACAGGTGTTTCATCTCATCCGGAGATAGTCGGGGTATCAATGGGAACATGTGCGTTAGACCCCCTCTGCGAATTAATTAAAATCTATGATGATTATGAGATCCAAGAGGTATCCCTTGTGACCCCTGTACATATCTAAGAGGAAAAGGAGCCAGAGAAGACATCTTCCCCAGTTCCTGATGCAGAATTTAGGGGCTTCCATAGAACAAAAAAGAAGTTGAGAGTGTCATAGACACTGAGCTGCCCAATGCACTAGAGACCCAAGCGGACAATCCGAAGGATGAGCCAGGGTTGGGTGAACCAAAGGAAGAAGCTCCACAACAGGAAATCAACATCTCAACAGTAGATGATCAAGTAAGTACCAAGCCTACCCTCGATGCCTCAATTTCAATCGGTACTCAACTCCCTGATGAGAGACAAACAAAAGATGGGCCTTCAGAACATAGGGAGGAAGTTCAAGAACCCAGTCTTGAACAAGTATATACCATTAGGAGTCTGGGGAATTCACTCACCTGGGGAGATAAAAAAATCCTCAAACTCGTTGATGAAGTAGCCAACATACATGCCATCTCTTATGACTAGAAAACGAAATCTATCATTCAGAGAACCACCAAGAAGAGGAGGATTACTTTAGATCGCTCCATCCTCATCACTACAGAGGAAAATATGATCAACACAGAGCATGCTAAGACATACAAACTTATTGGCACAGGGATGGAAATCACAGATGCCACCTTGGATAGAGCTAAAAGAGATGAAGAGGAGTTGGTCGCTGCTCTAAAGTAATTGGAACATTTGCGCCACTTGGCGAAATACTATCAGGACACCACACAGGTCATGGTGTTCCTAAGGAGAGAATTCCAAGAGGCCTGTAGCAAATTTACAGATGAGCGACACCTATTCACTGCAAGGATAGCTGAGATTCAGGAAGACACCCTCATGGAACTTGCAACGTGAAAATATATGGAGAGGTGGTACGAGAAAGCACAACAAGCCATGGAAAGGGTCGACTATATCAATGCAGTCCAATAGGCCCAAGATACAGAAAAGCATGACATTCAAGTGTTAAAATAGAGAAACCTTGATCGCATAAAGAAATCAGCTGAGTTTTGGGCCAAAATGGCTCGGGACCCTCATCGGGAAATCCAAGAAAAATGGGCCAAGTGCGAGAAAAGATGGATCAAGATCAACCAGGTAATGAAAGACATCAGCCTCCTTGAGTTTGGCACATTCGATGAATTTGTCTACTTGCGTGACATAGTCAAGACACACGCCGAACAAGACTCACCATGGGCCGAGGAAATAGCAAAGGTGACAGACATGGCACCAGGTCAGGTGCGATAGGTCATGGAGCACTCGATCAAATCTCGGGTTGTGTTGCAACAGTTAAGTACCAGAATAGTCAAGTATTAGGCACAAGCAATAGAGATAAGAGAGATTCACTCAGACCCAATGGAACAACATATATTCCTATATTCCAACACATGTGAGGATATCTTCATCAAGTGGTTTGAGTACGAGAAGAGTCACTCACTTAAGTGAGATCCTGAGATGACTCTTAGAAGACTGATAGAAGAAAGTGCCATGTGGCCAGATTGTTTTACTTAGTTGCACTTTAATAATTATTTTTAGTTAATAGTATGTTATAAATAGGAGGATCGACCTATTAGCAAAGGTCGATGGTTGTTGGAAAGACCCTCATTTTTGGTTATGTAAAGAACTATTTCGGAGCTGCCTTTAATTGAGAAGTCTTGTTTAGGACGTGAAGCAAGTTTGTGGTTTCATCAAAAGTGTGTATGATTGGATGTGGAGAAGAATTATTTCTTATTTCGTCTCATGAATGGATGTTGTAATGAGTAAGAGCTACTAAATTTGTTGATAAGTTATCTGATGCAATGTTTTACAGTTCTTTTCCTTAATGATTAAGATAATTCGTTGTGTTATTATGTGATTGATGATTAGAGTTAAGTGAATTATTTTACTTGCCATCGTTTATCGCATGCATGTTTTCTTCTGATAAAATGTATCTCAGTCAGTAATTGGAATACCCGCAAGGTTAATGTATTAGTACTAGGCCAGTGGTAGACAATCATTATCTGCATGCTAAAGTGAAAGGGTTATCCCAAGCTCAGCCTCTTCTCCAGTAGTTAAAATTGTTCCCACTTTGTTACCTAGTTGGTTTATATCGAATTTCATCTTATATCGATCTGACTTAAGAGAAAATACAAAAAAAGAGAATGTCCGAACGAAGGAGAGACCTTCACAAGAAAATGTAAATCCCATCGGTTAATTGGCTGGATCGCAAGATCTAGAGAACCATTCCACCATTAAATGTTGTAGAGTCTAATTAGGCCTCAGTGGCGGGTTTGGTTCCTGCTGTTGAGTTAAAGGGATTTAGGACCCCTCAATAGAATTGGCACTAGAAGGAGGGTCTGGAAAATGAATGGCTGACATTATTTTTTACAAAATCTATCACACATCCCGTAGATTCAAAAAAACCCACATGCATGGATAGTCATTCCCAAGACAACCCACACACATTGAGTACTCCTGAAATGAGTAACTCATCCCAGCCTAAGGAAGAACGTATGTTCCCTGATATACCTTACACTCTTCCTCATGAGGAATTGAATCAATTCAGAAGAATCACAAGAGCATACGCCCGACATATCGTTGTGCTTCCCTTAGCTCCATTACTTCCTCGAAGAAAAGAAGTAAGTAGATCAATGGTCGATACCCCCTACCAGGTTTTTGTGCACACAGTAGAAGACCTGATAGATTTCTCTCTCACCAAAATTGAACATCCTCTCAATCTAATCCCTGAAACACCAGCCAACAACTTCTCTGAGCTAGACTATTTTTCAAAAGAGGAAGGGTTTAACTTAGAATGCTTAGTTTCAAGATCTGAAGATATCGAAAATAAAAAATGACCATGATGAAGAAAGGGGAAAACCAATGCAGAATAATCAACCTTGGTTGGCCAGAGATGACTTGGCCATCCCTATATGAGTACATAACCTTCCCTGACATCCAGAGAAGTTACTCCCTAAATTTGACACTAAAACCTCGGGATTGCCTAAAGTCCATATCAAGAAATTCATACTAGCTATTAGGCTGGTGAATGTCCAACATGAAGACATAGTTTGCAGGTTTTTCCCCTACACTTTAGAGAATTCGGCCTCCACATGGTATTTTAACTTACCTATAGGATCCATAAATAGTTGGAAAAAGTTTCAGAAGGATTTTTAGATAAATTTGCAGAAGAAACTACTACAGGAGATTTGATGGATGAGTTGCTCGTCGCCACCATGAGTTCGAAGGAAAGGGTTAAAGACTTCAATCAACAATTTACCACCATCCTAAATAAATTCCAGCCTGAATCTAAACCTACTCAAGAGTTGCAAATCAAAATATACGCTAATTCTCTCCCAACGTCTATTTCCATGTTTGTGAAAAGGGCTGCCAAACCAACCCTAGCTAAGAATTTTGAAGAAGCCAAAATGATAGAGTTCCAAATGAAAGGATGCAAAGAAGGCCAGGTCTCGTTAGTTAAAAAATAAGTTCAACCTCCTTCTAGGAGAGGACTCTTGTTGACTAGACCCCCAGAGAAACAAACAGACCAAGCCCCTGAAAAGGGAAGTGGGGACATAGAGGACCTACAATGCATGGTCAAGAAGTTTTCAAATGAAATCATAGACATGAAGAGAAGTGCAGGGGAAGGAAACCAAGGCCAAAGGCTGTATAAACATTTTTTCAAGAGAAATCCACCATTCAAAGCAGTTGAACCTCCCCCAGCCAAATTAATCATCGATCTGGGAAATGTAGCATCCGACTCTTTCTGTACTTACCACCAAGAGAATCACTCTGAAGGAGACTGCCCTCAATGGGTGCATGCCATGAATTTGATGGCCAACCAGTTTCTAGACAAAGTCTCCCTAACCGAACAATCAAGCAGCTCAGTTATGAATATTGTCGATCAGGAAGAAGTTGATCCACCAGAAGAAACAACCATGTTGATATGGGATCCCAATTTACCTGTGCCTTCCGATGACCTATGTGAAGTCCAGGAACCACCCACAAAATTCTTGGCTGTGAAAACACGAAGTAGGGGTCAACTGGTCTCAGACAACCTTGCTACTACCCAAACTTTGGGAGGAAGCCCAACTCCCGATCACCCAAAAATACCTTTTTCTCCCTGAAGAAACCCTATAAACATCCATACACGAGAATTGACCAAGCTCAATTACAACTGTTCGCATTCAAACGGTCACCAGGTGAGCAAATGGAGAGTTCTTGCATACCCTGTTGGGTTAGCAGGGCATAACAGTTATCAAGCATATGGTTAACAGAAAGAAAACTAACTACAATCTAACTAAAAACTGAAAGCAAATAACACTGCGAAAATAAATAAAAACATCAAACATAAGACACAGGGGTCATCAATGGTTTCAGGCTGGTGTATTAATGAAACCAGAGCACACACTGAAGAAAGAGATCAGGGGTTCCTTCTCCCTCCAGCGGAAGGCTCTTCGGGGCCCTCAACACAATGCTTTCCTTACAAATGAAATGAACTGCACACAGCAGTGAAAGAACTCTGGGTGATGCAGCGGATGGATTGTTTGTCAAAGGATGAGCTCTGAACCATCTGAACAACATAACGGTGCTTAGAATTCCTTGCCAAAATAGTGAATCCTCACAGCCTTTTATAACAACTTCACGGGCGGTCACGTAACCTTCTCCAAGTGTGAATAGGGGCGCATTAGGGTTTATTTAGGTCATTAATCCGTCGATTTTGCAGAGCCGACTCTGATTTGAGAGTCAAATCATCTTGGGGGCCGGTCCGTAGGCAGTCGGGAGGCTGACTTATGCAAATAATGCGCTGTATTAGCAGATGCGCAGCTTTTTGTGTGGACAGTCGCGCGTCGGGTGCGCATGCGCGCATAAAACGTTTTTGTCCTGCACATACGCGCGCGCACCCTACTGTTGTAACGTGCCCTTCAATTTTTGGTTACTTTGTAATGTTTTTGGCCCTTCTGGAGTGCTGTGAATTTAATTTAGTGCCATGAATGACTTCATTGTTGTTTTGATGATGTGGAGTTCTTGTCGCCGTGTGCAGATGAAATTTCATTGATAACAGATGCCCCCTGATGGATGAGGTTAGGAGCATACGTATAGCCGAAATCCATCAATGTTTCTTCTACTGAGAATGTTGTTGTAAAGGAAATCAATAGTGGGACCCTTCGGAGCGATCCGTTGGAGGAAAAAGGAACCGGTATCTCGATGTGCATGAAAAAATATACAACTGTGTACAAACGAGGCGGGCATGCCCCATGCTCGTGTGATGTAACTCTGAAAAAAGATGACAGAAGTGTTGGTGTAGACAACTGCAGCACCCTCGGGGGCGGTAAATGATAAAGGCAGAAGACAATTCTGCAATGGAACATACTCTGAATAACATGCAATGATCACTGTAATAAGCAGTGACGATGATGTGGGCATTGATGGCCCTACCAAGTTCAGAGGTCTTCGGCAAATGACAAAAAAAACTGCAATAGTCGCAAAGTAAGACCCACCATAACATGAGAGAGTGTTGGCATCGAATGTTATGGGGGACAACGACAGCAGGGAGCAATGTTGTTTCTCCCTGTGTCGTCCGAGATCTCTCATTAATAGAGAATGAGAATCAAGATACTGTCTCCCTTCTGGAAAAGTGTGTTGATGTTGACAAAAGGGGGACGTGACTCCCAGAAGCAAAAAT
>JASDQU010256752.1:0-11599 GCA_032191745.1 Picea mariana
AAATCAAAAGGGAAACATGCCCCTTTTTACATGTCGGCATATTTTATAAATGGAATTTGTTTCATGACCCCTTTTTCCCTAATGAGTTGGAGTAGGACCCCGACCGGTTCTAAGCCATTTCATTTTTATCACTCCAAGTTATGGAAGGATAACACCAAAGATTTCTTCTACGAAATATGTCATAATATTGCAGTTCTTGTTCATATAGCCATTTATGGTCACCCGTCACCCTGGATTTCAAAAATGATTATGGGGAACCTAGACAAGCTCGCAGACTAGTTCATTGAGGATCATTTCTCCTATATCCGAGTATTTGGTTGTTCAGTTCCTCCTCATGCTCTCCCACAGTTTTTACTCGATAGGCTAGTGTGCAGAAAAGTGACGTACCAGACAGTGGCAGGAGGTATCAACAAAGAGTTAAAAGAAGCTCAGAAAAAGGTTTGGCAGACTTTCCCCATTCAATTTGGTATGTTCACATTGTTATATTTCGGTCACTCTAAAGTCAAGGCCATGGACATGGAGGATGTCAAATTAATTGAAATCAAATTCAATAAGCATGATCCACTCAAGATAGTGGAAAATCATCTAGCCCAGTTCAAGATGAAGTGGTACATACATGAGAATTCCCCTTATGACGAAATGTTCAGGGGAGTTACATGTTATGAGGAAGTCTGAAGCAGATTCCAAACCATGCCCCTAAACTAACAATCTAGTTTCATCAGCTTTCAAAAACACAGGTGGAATAGTTTACCAAAGATATTTCATGGATAGTCAAATATCAAGCCTCCTTCATAGGAAGCCAGGCCTACAGGATCTGATCCAAGTTCCTCCACTAAGCACAAAGTTGAAGAGGTCACGAAAATCCTAGAAGTATTATTTCACAAAATAAGAACATCATTATCATGACTGAATGATCCACAAGTGATATCTCGGTTCAAATCTTTCATGAATCCGAGACAGGTTGTTCCTCATTTAACATCGACTACTTCTAATGGCACCCCGAATACAACGGGACAAGAACCTTCCACTGAAATTGGTTCGCCTATCACGTCATTAACCTCTTTACAAACCAGCTTCAAAAATACTAGTTCTGAACTCACTTTTGCAGGTGATCTTACTCCTATCTTTCCCAAAGAGATGCCTCCCTCATATTTCTTTTTTTAGCAAGAAAGGGAAATCCATCAGGAAGGGGGAATCTCACCAAAAGAATGGAATTACCACTAAAATTCAAATACTAGTATATGATGGGAAAGACCATGATGGTCCAGAATTTGAAAAATAAGTTGTAGTTTCGTTAAGGGATTTTTCCACTGCCAATCAATGATCAGTGGAAAATTTGACCGAAGAACTGGGACAAAAATGCCTCTTGGTAGAACAATTGAAAAAACAGATATATAATACAGAGTAGACTGTCATAAGGAGGATGAACCAGGACTTTGAGCAAATCAAGGCTAGCCATCAGCAACAAATTAAGAAGTTACAAGATAACCCTGACCAACTCTATCGGAGTTCACAGACCAGCTAAGGTCTGGTCACTTAGCGTGACAAGTTTATAGAGAAGTTGAAGGTTAGATTGACCCTAATAGAGAACACAAAGATAGACATTTTGACCTTCAAAACGCAAGCATCAGAAATCATTGAGAGGATGGAATTTTCCCAGGAAGAAATCTATCAGAAAATAGATGCTATTCAAAAATGTTATCAAGTAGTATACCTTTCCATAAAAGATATCTATGCCAAGGAAAAAGAGGCATGCTCAGCCCAGTCTAAGTTTCAATAAGTTATCATATGGATGCAGAGAGCCAATACCCCTGGTATTCCTTTTCTCTCTCATTCAGAACAATTAGGAGGCAAAATGGCCCTAAAATCCTGGGAAACAAATATGGAAGAAGGCAAGAAACTTGCTAGAGATGTGAAAGAGGCTTTTCTTGAGGCATTGTCATCATTAAATGAAAAGTTGATTGACTTTGAGGGGAATAATATCTTAGAGACCCTCGGGAAAATTGAGATAGAAATGAACCAGTAAAGCTCCATAATGAACAAGGAAGCTAATCAAGAAACCATCCAAGAGATGAGCCAGATTGATCTTCTTAAAATCAATGAATGGTTGGTTAATCCAAGTTCGCATTTTTAGTCCATAGTCCAAGAAGTGAACAAGATCTAGGAAAAGCTTCCCCAAATATAGAAGAAGATGTTTTCCTTTGAATTAAACGAATGGCCTTCAAGGTTCCTAGTAGCATTGATGGTGTTGGCATCAGAAGTGACTCCTGGATTGCAGCAAGAGTAAGCCTGAGGCCCATCAGTTTATGTCACTATTTGTTGATAGAGGGTGATGAATGGAATTAAACTCGAAACAATATCATTCTAACTCAGAAACTAGGCCAGGCATGCACAAGCAGATGAGGTATTGGTTCAACTTCAGACAGTAAGTTGTAATAAGGGTGAGTAGGAGGAAGAGTTCTGTGAGGAAATGCGAAGGGCTGCTATAGGCATCGAGCTTCCAACAGCCTGTAGAAGAAAAAATTGAACACAAGAACTTCTTATATTCAAGCAGAAACACTAAAAGAAAATATCAACATTATAATAAATCCTTTATCATAACACAGTCACGACGATTCATGTGAATTAATCAATCATGAACCCTTTTAGTATGAGATCGAAACAATATGAAAAAGAGAGTTGCCTTACATTAAACAAGGAAATTTCATATACAGATACATAGCCAGGAAAACCAGTGCTTCATTAAAACATTACAGTCGGGAGCTCTTCTCTACCATCCATCCTTACAAAATATCAAAACCGAGTCTATATACTAAGAGAAATTCACCTCCTTGGCCCCAGGAGGGTATTTGAGCTACCTCATTTAAGGCTTTACGTGCACATGATCTTCCTTCATACTGTACATGCAGATTATTGTCTGACACTGCTTCAGACGACACGGCTTCTATAGGAAAACTATCCATCGGAGTACCACGAACTGACTGCTTCTGACCCTTCCCATGCCTTCCATTTATGGATTGAGTTGAGGTCTCAACCACCTACTCGATATTCATTAACTGCTTCTTCCATGGAGGGTGGTCGAGACTGAATACATAGAAAGTGACCACATGTCAGTTTTCAAAAGCCTGGAGGCCAGCCTTGATTTCTTCAGGTTTCATTCTCAACGTAACCACAGGGCCATGCAACTATCTTCAAGGAGGATTTTACATTTCACATTTTGGGTTTCAGTGATTCCCGATGCAATGGAGGAGAGACCCCTTGTCTTTCAAAGTCTCAGTAGTCGGAATGCCGAAACAACTCTTGGGGGGCTTTTACATTTCACGTTTTGGGTTTCGATGATTCCCGATGCAGTGGAGGAGCAACCCCTTGTATTTCAAAGTCCCAGTAGCTGGAATGCCTAAATGGCTCTTGGGGGGATTTTATATTTCACATTTTGGGTTTTGGCGATTCTCGATGTAGTGGAGGAGCGACCCCTTTCCTTTCAAAGTCCCAGTAGCCGGAATGCCGAAATGACTCCTGGGGGGATTTTACATTTCACATTTTGGGTTTCGGTGATTCTTGATGAAGTGGAGGAGAGACCCCTTGTCTTTCAAAGTCCCGGTAGTCGGAATGTCGAAACGGCTCCTGGGGGGATTTTACATTTCACGTTTTGGGTTTCAATGATTCCCAATGCAGTGGAGGAGCGACCCCTTGTCTTTCAAATTCCCGATAACCGGAATGCCAAAACGGCTCCTGGGGGGTTTTACATTTCATGTTTTGGGTTTCGGTGATTCCCGGTGTAGTGGTGGAGTGACCCCTTGTATTTCAAAGTCCCAGTAGCCGGAATGTCGAAATCGCTCTTGGGGGGATTTTACATTTCGCATTTTGGGTTTTGGCGATTCCCGTTGTAGTGGAGGAGCGATCCCTTTCCTTTCAAAGTCCCGGTAGCCGGAATGCCGAAATGGATCCTGGGGGCATTTTACATTTCGCATTTCAGGTTTCGGCAATTCTCGATGCAATGGAGGAGCGACCCCTTGTCTTTCAAAGTCTCGGTAACTAGAATGTCAAAATGGCTCCTCGGGGGCTTTTACATTTCGCATTTTAGGTTTCAACGATTCTCGATGCAATGGAGGAGCAACCCCTTGTCTTTCAAATTATCGATAGCCGGAATGCCAAAACGGCTCCTGGGGGGTTTTACATTTCACGTTTTGGGTTTTGGTGATTCCCGATGTAGTGGTGGAGCAACCCCTTGTCTTTCAAATTCCTGATAGTCGAAATCGCGACCAAGCCTAATTAGGAGCCATGTGTCCCGATCGGATCGGACGACTACGATCATTTCATGACTTTTTCCATAAGAGATGAGCCCATGCGCTAAACCTCATGCAAATTTGAGACTCAAGCTTACCCAATGACCGTCGATTTGCTCCATCTATGGATCCTCGCCATTGAAAACAAAATGCCTGCTCACTTGATTTTAAGCCCGAAATGGACTTCTTCTGTGTGTTTCACTTGGCACTCATGACTGCGGCCTTTGAACAAAATTCATTTAATGGGTTTTAAACCCCATTTCTACGCATTTGCACCAAGGGCCCGAAATCGGAGAGAAACACCCCCTTGCAAGAATTGGCGCTAACAAATGGATATATGCACCCAATGAATTCAAGAAAGAAAAGAAAGTGTAGTTGGTGTTGGCATCAGAAGTCACTCCTGGATTGTGGAAAGAGTAAGCCTGAGGCCCATCAGTTTGAATTTCATGATTTGTTGATAAAGCATGATGGATGGAAGTAAACTCAGAACAATATCGTTCTAACTCAGAAACTAGGTTGAGCATGCACAAGCAGATGAGGCCTTCATTCAATTTCAGGCAGTAAGTTGTACTAAGGGTGAGTAGGAGGAAGACTTCTGTAAGGAAATGTGAAGGGCTATTGCAGGCATCGGGCTTCCAACATCCTGTAGAAGAAAACTTTGAACACAAGAACCTCTGATATTCAAAAGAAAAACACTAAAAGAACATAACAGTGCTATAATGAATCCTTTATCATAACACAGTCACAACGATTCATGTGAATCATTCAGTCATGAACTCTTTTAGTATGAGATCGAAACAAGATGAAAAAGAGAGTTGCCTTACATTAAACAAGGAAATTTTATATAGAGATACATAGCCAAGAAAACCAGTGCTTCATTAAAACATTACAGTCGGGAGCTCTGCTCTACCATCCATCCTTACAAAAATACCAAAACTGAGTATATATAGTCAGAGAAATTTGCCCCCCTCGTAGAAGTAGGCTAGATGAGACATTAAAGTCTAACTTAGTGTGCCTAGGTTCTTCTAGTCAATCAAGGACACCACATCGACATGGCTCTTTTAGGAAAACCTGCACACAGAATGATCTTAGGCAGACTGCCTGCCAGAACCTCCATGCCCTGCATTCATGGCTTGAGCTGAGGTCTCAACCACCTACTCAATATTCATTAACCGCTTCTTCTATGAAGGGTGGATGAGACTGAAAACTTTTCACATTTCATGTTTCGAAGTTTCTTGACAAAGTGGAAGAGAGACCCCGTGTCTTCTGAAATCCCGGTAGTCGGAATGCCGAAATGGCTTTTGGGCACTTTTTTCATTTTGGGTTTTGGTAATTCCCAATGCAGTGGAAGAGCGGCTCCCTTGTCTCTTGAACTCCCAGTAGCCAGAATGCTGAAATGACTTTTGGACGCTTTTCGGATTTCGGGTTTCGGCGATTCCCGATGCAGTGGAAGAGTGACTCCCTTGTCTCTTAAACTCCCAGTAGCCGGAATGTTGAAACAGATTTTGGGCACTTTTCACATTTTGGGTTTCGGCAATTCCCGATGCAGTGGAAGAGTAGCTCCCTTGTCTCTTGAAATCCCGGTAGCTGAAATGTTGAAACGGCTTTTGGTCGCTTTTTCGCATTTTAGGTTTCGGCGATTCCTGATGTAGTGGAAGAGTGGCTCCCTTGTCTCTTGAACTCCCGGTAGTCGGAATGTCGAAACAACTTTCGGGCACTTTTCGCATTTCAGGTTTCGGCGATTCCCGATGCAGTGAAAGAGAGGCTCCCTTGTCTCTTGAACTCCTGGTAGTCGAAATGTTGAAATAGATTTTGGGCTCTTTTAAAATTTCGAGTTTCGGCGATTCTTGATGCAATGGAAGAGTGGCTCCCTTGTCTCTTGAACTCCCAGTAGCCGAAATGTTGAAACGACTTTTGGGTGCTTTTCACATTTCGGGTTTCGGTGATTCCCGATGCAGTGGAAGAGTGGCTCCCTTGTCTCTTGAACTCCTAGTAGCCAAACTGTAGAAATGAATTTTGGGTGCTTTTCACATTTCAGGTTTTGGGGTTTCCCGATGCAGTGGAAGAGATACCCCATGTCTTTTGAAGTCCCGGTAGCCGAAATACTAAAATGGCTTATCACTTCGCAACTTTGGCCATAAGAGATGAGCCCATGCACTAAACCTCGTGCAATTATGTGACTCAAGCTTACCCAATGATCATTGATCTACTCCATCTATGGATCCTCATCGTTGAAAACAAAATGCCCACTCACTTGATTTTAAGCCCGAAATGGACTTCTTCTGTGCCCTGCGCTCGATGCTCATGACTGCGGCCTTTGAATAAAACTCATTTGATGGGTTTTTAAACCTCATTTCTACGCATTAACACCAAGGGTCTGAAATCGTAGAGAAACAATACCTTGCAAGAATTGGCGCTAACATTAGGCTCCATGGGGGATAGAATCGTCCCTGCGATGCTTTAAGAACTCCTTCTGCAATTCCAGTTGCCTTCTGTTGGGATATGGAGTCATTTATTAAGCTGGAAATAAACAGAAAAACAATATTTACAAAAAACAGAGGAGCCTTCTAAGGCTCAAACAAAACATTTCTTTAGGAAATGCCCATTGACTGGGCCATTAAAAACTTCTTCACCCTCCAAATTCTGCAACCTTTACATGTTATTTAAGAACACTTCAGATATTTTGAAGGGCCCGATCCAGAGGGCATCAAAATTGTTGTGTTTTCCCCTATCCTGCCTGGGTGCATCCCACTTAGGCACCAAATCTCCAAGCTCAAATCCCTTCATCCTAACCTTCCTGTCAAAGGCCTGCTTGATCTTCTGCTGATAATTGTGAGTTGTGTCCATTACCTACTCCCTGATCTATTTCACTTTCACTAGTTGATGAATTCTTCTGACCATATGTTATGGCTCTCCTTCATGATCTTGAAAGAATTTATCTACAAGTAAAGCGAGTTGAGTGGGAAACACGGCCTCTATCTCATAAATAAGTTGAAAAGGTGAGGTGCCCAGGGACTTCTTTGTTGTCACTCGATCGGCCCATAGAGCGAATTTGAGCTTTGAATCCTAGGTCCTCTTATTGTCTTCCAATAATCTTTTAATGAGTTTGATTAGACTTTTATTGGAAGATTCTGCCAGTCCATTTCCTTGAGGATAATAGGGAGTGGAGTGAATTAGTGAAATCTTGAACTGCTCACAGAACTTAACCAGAGGCTCAGACTTGAAAGAAGCAACATTATCGGTGACAATTCTACAGGGACAACCAAATATAGCTACGATATCTTCCAAGAAGATGATAATTACCATGTGAAAAGCACTCCTGGTGGGGGAAACTTCTATCCACTTGGTGAAATAGTCTGTTGCAGTTAGGATCCATCTATGCTGGCCACTTGAAGGAGGATGAATTTTCCCAATGAAGTCTAACCACCACTGTTGAAAGGGTGTTGAATCTACTATAGGCTTTAGTGGCATAGATTTGAGTTGTTGCTTTGTTGAGAACCTTTGGCATTTGATGCAAGCTCTGACTTCTCTACAGACATCAACGAATAAGGTGGGCCAGTAGTACCCAGCCCTGAAAATTTTGTGGGCTGTGGTCTTCTAGAAATGATGCCCTCCACAAAGGCCGCTATGGAAATCAAACATAACTTTATGGGCTTCCTGTGGATCTAGACACCTCAAAAACACCCCTAGAGGATCTCTCCAGTGCAAGACTTGGTCAATAAGGAAATATCTGACCACCTTGAGCATTAAATCTCTTGCCTTTCTTTTTCCCATTCCATCAGGAGGCTTCAACTCTTGAAGAAAGTACAAAATGTCTCTGTACCAGGTGCATTCTGCTAGTGATAAGCCACCCTAGGAGCTTTTGTTGGGCGACTCAGCTTGTTGATTTCTTGAGCAAGCATTGATAAATCTAACCCCCAAGGCCTTGCAATTGGATTCATCCAGCAGCTTGGATAAACCCTGTTGTTTAACCAACTTGGTGGGCTTTATCTCCAGGTCAAACTCAAGGATCTTGGCAATCCATTTACCTCTTCTCCCATCTATGTCAGGTTGTATAAGGATGTGTTTCATGAAGGCTGAAGGAATGTATGCAGTTACTCTTGAATGAAAGACATAGAATCTAAAAGCTTTGAGATCTTTCACCAAGGCATAGGCCTGCTTCTCCATGATCTCATACCTGATTTCTGCATCTCTTAATGCCTTACTAAAGAAGGAAATGGGTTGCTCTCTCCCTTCCTCATTTTTCTGCAATAAGACCACTGCTACTATATCAAAAGAAGCAAAAGAAAAAATTAGGAAATCCCTGGAATAATCAGGACTGATCAGTGCAGGTGCCTCAGTCAATGCCTTTTTTATTTGGACAAAAGACTGCCTAGGTTCAGCAGTCTATTTTACTTATTTTCCCTTTCTAAGCATGGTTGTGATGTGTTTCACCAACTCAACAAAATTTGAGATGAACCTCCTCAGAAAGTTAATCTTCCCTAAAAAATCCTGAGCTTCCTTTCTAGACCTGGGAAGTGATAGGGTCTGAATTGCCTCTACCCTGCTGGGATCAATTCTCACTCCCTCTACTGATACTATATGGCCTAACAGTTTCCCCTCCTTCATAGCAAACAAATATTTATTTTGATTTAAGGAAAGGCCAAACCTCCGGCATTTCAAGAAAACTTTCCTCAAGTGATAGCAGTTCTCTTTATCAGACCAGGAGAAGACTGTGATGTCATCCAGATATATCACCACAAAATGATCTTTCTCTCTAATGAAGGCCATGTCCATGGATCGTTGAAATGTTTCTCCTGCATTCATTAATACAAAAGGCATTTTGGCATACATGAATGTGCCCCAAGAAGTGGTGAAGGTTGTTTTTTCTTTGTCCTCAGGCATGACTGATATTTGATTATAGCCAGAAAAACCATCAATCATGGATATCCTAGATGCACTAGTTACCCTCTACAATATGTGTTCCATGTTGGGCAAGGGATAGTTGTCTTTCTTTGAGCTCCTGTTCAGGTTCCTAAAATCAACACAGAGCCTGATTTCTCCACTTTTCTTCCTCACTGGGACCAAATTGGCCACCCACTTAGAATATCTCAAAGAGACAATGATTTGGGCATCTAACAACTTCTTCACTTCTCTCTCCATGACGGGAAACAACATGGGATTTATCTGTCTTAGCTTCTGCCTAAATGGCTTAGCCTCTCCCCTCAATGGGATCTTATGTTCAAAGACAGTTGTGTCATATGTCTTGAGGTATTCATAGGTTCATGCAAAGACATCAGAAAATTCCCTTAATAAATTGGTATATTCGGCCCGATGTTCTTTGGTCAAACCACTTGACAACTTGACAAACTTAGGATCCTCCTGTGTCCCAATGTTGCACTCTGTTGTATCATCATCTCCATTTGAAACCCCACCCTTTACTTCCACATCATTCCCATCAAACAGTCTTTCTAAAGGGATGAATCCCTTCGGAATGTGATTTCTAGGCAGATAAATAATATGGTGATTATCAATTTTATTTAAAAATACCTCAGGGTGAGGGTGGCTTTCGAGATTAGGATCGTGATCAATGTGCAATGCAGAAAATTCATTGACGGGCTGAAGAAATTTTTCAATTTAAAGATCGTCTTCGAATACCTTCCAATGCTTGATATTGTTTGGAACAGATGGCGTATATCTTATCTCAGCCTCATATTTGATCTTAGGCAGCAAAGGGATCTTGAATAGACTAGCTAAGACAACTAAGGAATCAGCCAAAGTATTTTCTTTTCTTGGAATAAAAGAAATGTTGAAAGCTGAGAAGAAATTATCAATCAGGTCCCACACTTCATTTTTGTAACTACTGAGCCAAGGATGCTTAGCCCGATAAGAATTTATGACTTTTTGTAGCTTAGCATCTGTGAACACTGCTACCTCCTTAATTCCCATTTCTTTTGCAACCCTCATACCCAAAAAAAGAGCTTCATATTCTGCCACATTAGTGGTAGCTTCAAATTCTATCTTGTATGATAGGGATATGGTTTCCTACCAAGGGGACACAAGAATCACTCCAGCACCAGTGCCTTCTCTAGAAGAAGCTCCACTGAAAAACATGTTCCAAACAGAGGTGGTTGGAGGAGGTATCTCATGATTAAATATGGGTTGCTTTCTGATTTGAAAAGGGGCTTCAATAATCTCAGTGATCTACAACAAACTAGACCCTAAATCAATGTCAAGTGCAAAGATGGGGTGATTAGTGGGGTCTGATTCGTCACTAACAATGTAGGCCAGTTGAGCTTCTCTGTACAACCTCCTGTGTTCCCCTCCAAAGAATGGAATGGTGGCATATGTGATATCCATCTGTAATGTTCCTCCAAGTTTTCTAATCCAAGATCTTGACAACAGCATGTCAAACTTGGGGGGAACATCAGCTACTACAATTTCCATGACCACACTCTTCATTGGAAGCTGAAATAAAGAGACCACCAAGTATTTGATGAATCCAAGGTATTTCACCCTCCTTGAATCAAAAGATTACAAATTGTGATAAGCCTTTGTCACTTCTAGTCCCAATTCTTCCATGTCTATTTTGGGCATAAGGTTGTGGGAAGCTCCTAAATCCATGAGGTAATCATGCAACACTTTATCATGTATGTTCAAGGATTTGTAGAAGGGAGGGGATGAATCATCTCTGTCTTCTACCATGGGACTGTTGTAGGAAAATCTCCCTGCGGACAGGTAGATCGCCTCTAAGGCTTGACCTTAACCCTAGACAGAAAAATGCTTAACGTGGACACTGACTTCCTTTCAAACCTATCTACACTAATACATGAGAATGAAGGATAACAGAAGTACCTCTTTATCGGTGTTTGTCCCTGCACGCTCCGAGTTGTGCTCCAATACTTTGCTCCTCGGTGAGTTCTGTGGACAAAACAAGATACGACCACTTCCTACTCTATTGACATTAGCTTGAAAACAGATCTATCAATAAATGATAAGTTCATGTAATATCAGACACAAACTAGAAAGAAACAGGCCATGCGTGTCATATTAATGAGAATAATGACAGCAGTACTTACAATCGTAGATGTGAATGCGACAGCTTCGTCAAGTCCCCTTCGTCCAACCCTTGCCTGAAAGATCCACAACCTGGATAACAGCAGCTTCACTGATCACTCTTTTTTGCCTGACTGTAAGATTCCTCCAAGATCATAGGTTTCATATGTTCAATTCTTCCCCAATAAGCTCTATTCTAGCACCACTTATGAGATCATAAGTTTGGTGTAATTCTCAATTTTCCGGTCCTCTTTCACCATTAGAAAGCTTGCTTATAT
>JASDQU010256756.1:0-14697 GCA_032191745.1 Picea mariana
ATTATCATTCATTTCATGTTTAAGAAACATACTGTTAAACAATTGTCAAATTGACATATCAAATTGTGATAAAAAAAAATTGAAAAATAGTCATTAGAAATCTAACACAATTCTTCACAAGTTTTGTTTTTACTATAAAGTGAAATTCCAAATAAAAAAAATACTTTTCTATGTTGGAAGTTGAATAACTTGTGAAAATACAGTTTTTTTTCTCATAAAACAAGCAAAAGTGTAACCCATCTTCATGATTTCACCCCTAACTCTAGATAGTTATCAAGCTATGATAAATATTGGGCCACTAGGAGGAGAAAGGGTTCCATTCTTTTAGCATTGTATTGTTCAGTAGTTGAGAAGATCATTTAGGAGTGGGATTTGAGAGCATAACAAGGAGGGATAAGATTCTATAGAAACCTTTCAGGCCATAGTGTCAGATGAAATTCCATAGTGAGTTCCCCTTTATTTGTATTTACATTTAAATACTGAAGAAAAGGTAACAAAGCATATGCCTCACCTTCTAGTTAGGTTTTCTTCCATATTGGGTTTCCCATGGAACATCTTGTGTTCATTTGTGTGGATGGTATGTTCATTTTCTTAGTCTTTCATTTTTGTATTTCAATTATTTCATTAATTTTGAGCAATAAGTTAGAGTTAATAAATCTAATATCTAAGGAAATAAACTTGATAATAAAATATTTTCATCACAATACAAGATTGTTTGTGACAAACTATTCTAATGGAATATCCACAGCATTTTACAAATCACTAGATCAAAGAAAGATATAGATCATCTGGTTTTTACCCACATAGTGAATAACAACACTAAAGATAGGTACCAAGTGGATCAACCCTATAATAATATCTCTAGATCAATTACTCATTTTATATCACACATTTGGTTTATAACATGTATTATGTTGTTATTGGTTCGGTTTGTAGACATATGACACCATCCTTGTTTTCATGTTTACAGGTTTTTTCATTCCCATATGTGTGGGAATATTGGCATCATTTCACATTGAGGATGCATATGAAGAACATGTCATAATTTATTGTGGAGTCAAGATCAATTTTATCCAATATATTCATGATAACCACTGTGAACAAAACCGAGTAGAGGGAAAGTTAGGTTCCATGAAAAAGATACAAGACATCATGTAAGTGGCCTTCTCATCTTTCCAGGGTATTATATTTAGGTGAAAGTGGTGGGATAAATTTTACCAAATTAATGGAAAGGAATATTGTGATAATGGGATAATATGTATTAACTCCAAATAGGAATGGGATGAAAAGAAGGAGCCTACTGTTTTCCCAAAAAAATATAGTCAAGAGTTTCTTGACCTAAATACATTGGATATGGACCGATGGTTCATATTAACACTATTTGAGGTTGTTATTGAACTACAAGAACATATTCTAGAGTACAAAGAGGAGGATGAGAACAAAAGAGAAAAAATTGAAGCACTATAGATCAATGTCAATCGAACTTGTGAGAATGAGGTACAATGGAAAACACATGCAAAAGAAGTCAAGATCTAGTAGGATTAACTGAAGAAATAATCCATCTTAGACACTTTGTATATAGAGGTTTAATAGTTGTCAATTAGGTAATGTGAAGAGAGTTAAATATTAGTGGAAGAATGAAATCCATTTGTTTTCCTTAAATCATAATTCATTTAAATATGAAGGAAGTAACCCATATCGAGACACCAAGATAATGCAAAGATCATTAGGATATTCCATAACAAAGTAAGGATGATAAGAACAACCATGCAATCCCATTATAATATACAAAGGAATGATTACATTTAATCCTTACACCTTACACACAACTAGAGAGAAGAGTTCTCATTGTTACAAAACATATTTGAATAAGACATGAATTCCATTCTACAAAACAAGAGAGTGTAATGACCCCATCATTACGACAACAAGCAAAGCAGTTTTTTTTTATTTCATTTTTTTTTCAGGAGTTAAGAGGAAAGAAGGCAACGATGACAACAGTTTAATCAAACCACTGACGATGAGCGCTAGCACATAGTCCAGGAAACAAATTACTATGACACCACACACTGGCTCAAGACAACTGGCAAACATGCGCAAAATAAAAAGGAGGACAACTACCCTTCCGACACAAAAACGACCATGCCTACAAACTAAGGGACAACACCTCCATCTCGACATCATGGCCTAGATGAACAAATACTAGAACCTCAAGGCGCGCGGACCAAATGCCTGAAGGAGTTTGGCCCTTATGCCAAGAGCAACTTGCATGCTCGTCAGCACTCACACAAAAGAACCTACTCCGGCCAAGTTCTCATTCGCTTCTATCCCATAGGGCACGCCATGATCCCCTCATCAGGAATCATGTTGTTCCCCAGGTAATAGATGCATCAATCACCTTGGCACAAAACAAAAGGGAACAAGACTCAAGAAAACTCCGATGAGCTAGGAACCGAATACTGACTGGGAGACTATACCTACCCCACAAAAATGTTGACAAGACATAAGAGGATGAAGACAAGGGGTGATGCTAGGCCACACGACATTGTCCCCGTATCCACCAATCACCCTGTCTAACCGGTCTATGATTACATTCAATTTTAACATGGGTTCCATTCTAACGGGGCGTGTCAAGTTACAATTAGACAATAATGAATCCGCTAAATAAACGTTAATACAATTAATTTTGCAAATCTAAGTGGTCAATACTAAAACCATAGTTATAAATCCCTCTATCCTTAATTAAAATTCAATCCAGTGAGTCTAAAATTTGCAATCCATTCCTTACTTACCAATCAAATTTTAATCTTTAACACAACCTAATCACTCAAGTTTATGTTAATCCAAATTCTCCACCCAACTAGACATTAACTTAAGTAACAACATTTACAATCTTAAAGTAGAATTCTATCATCATAACACTTATGAACAATTAAATCTCAGCATGTAGTCTAGTTATATTGACCGAACTAACAATACTATCTGTCTAATAATATTAAAAGGAAACTACTAACTATTAGTAGGGATGGAGCAATTTATCGAGGAAATTAACATAGCAGTTACTTAACAATTAATATAGAAATAACAAGGCAATTACATGACCATTAACATGACAATTAAAAGCGCACTAACAAGGTAGTTTACATGACTGTTGTCATAACAAGTGATACAACAATAGAAAGGAATTTAAGGTGTTAGTTAACATTTAACTTGCTATGTCATTTAATCCAAAGAATGAATCTGCTGGCCATTTACATTGTTGTAGCAATTGTTCTGGCAATTAATATGACCATTACATAACAATGAATCTAGAAATAACACGGCATTTAACTCACTATTATCCATTTTATTTGCTGGCAAAAATCAAGGAAATTAATGCAACCATTACATAGAAATGAATCTAGCAATAGTAAGGCATTTAACTAACTGTTATCCATTTAATTCGCTGTGGAAAAATTAGCAAAAACGCAGTGCCCACATGGTGGCCAATCATGCCCAGTCGACAGCAACTCAACAATTAAAGGCAAATGTATCCAATCAACATCAACGTAGTCCATCACTCAAGGGATAACTCAGTCAGAATTTGAAGGCGAAATCATGGTCATTACTACAAGTCAATTATGAATAGAATAGCAAAAAAAACAGTGGGCAAATTCAACATGCACACTGTCAATTTTTATTTACCAAAACGGTGGTCATTCCGGCAAGTGAATTTAAGATTTAAAAGGCTAAATTCGTGGGTGATTTCTACAGCAACTCAGTCCATCATTTGAAAGCAAAAACGTGGGCATTTAAAATGGCGATTTTAGTCTCATTTGAAAGAAAAAACGTGGGCATTTAAAACAACAAACTCAATCTCATTTGAAAACAAAAACATGGGCATTTAAAACAACAAACTTAGTCTCATTTGAAATAAAAAACATGGGCATTTAAAATAGTAAACTCAGTGTCATCTGAAAGCAAAAACGTGGGCAATTAAAACAAAAATCTTGGTTTCATTTGAAGGCAAAACGTGGGCATTTAAAACAACAAACTCAGTCTCATTTGAAAGCAAAAACGTGGGCATTTAAAACAGTAAACTCAGTCTTATTTGAAATAAAAAACATGGGCATTTAAAACAGTAAACTCAGTCTCATCTGAAAGAAAAAATGTGGACAATTAAAACAACAATATCAGTCTCATTTGAAGGCAAAACGTGGGCATTTAATACAACAAAATCAGTCTCATTTGAAAGAAAAAACGTGGGCAATTTTAAACGGCAATCTCTGTCTCATTTGAAAGAAAAATGTGGGCATTTAAAACGGCAATCTCTGGCAACATTTGAAATCAAAAACGTTTTTCTATTTCCAGGATACCAATACCAAATGCAGACATGACTTAATTTTCTTTTCCATTTCCCGAATACCAATACAAAATTTAGACATGAATCAATTCGTTTTTCCATTGCCAGAATACAAATACAAAATGCAGACAATAGTAAGAGAACCGAAAGGATCCAATCATCCAAGGACAACAACGGAGGTAGACGGTTGATAGGTTCGTCCTTTGCTCATCATCCTCGCACAGAAAGGTAGGGCGTTGAGATACATAGGTCTATTAACGCCGAAGCGACGACCGTAGATCAGGCTCCTGTCCGACTACCCAGGCGAGGACTGATGAGCTAGGGATGATAGGAAAAACCACCACAATGGTCACAATCAAACACCACAAGGAGGTCAAGAAATTAACAAAGGCCATGGGAGTCAATCAATCATTGAGCTAGGCTATGAAAGAAATGTAGTCATCAATCTTGACAATCAATTTACTTACTCCATTAAAGATGCATATGAAAGCATAAATCCTACAACAATCTACCATACAAAAATGAAGAGAGCATACTCTTGCCTGATCGCCCACTCTGAGTGATGTCCCGCACGCTCCATGCAACACCCTCTTGCCGACCAAAGAGACTTCACTGATACCTCCCAGCCAATGCTAGGGGTACTCTTCTTCCCCCTTAGCCCCCCGAGCTACAAAGGGGCCACACACACTATTCAAAGATTCAGCTAACTCCCATCTCACCTCGCAAGGCTGAGCTACCACTCCTCACTAAGCTGAGTATCCCAACTCCCACAAGCTAAGTCAGTCAAGTAGAGAATTCTACAGTGTAATGTTATGCAAACAGAAGAGATCCCTCATCCTTCTCCTCCCTTCATTATATAGAGTTTCAAAGTCCCTTACTTTCATAAAATCTCATTTAATTAAGTTTTTAAAAAAATAATCCTAAAAATTCCTCCCTATACAAGTGTCACCCATCCCCTTCATTCCTCCACAAATTATCTTTAATTAATTAATTTCCCTTATTTCCCTCACCCACCTAGAGTCACTCCTAGAATCACTCCTAGGTGTCCCCAAATTCTCTTACAGGTTTTAATGACTTTTCCCATTATCAATTTTCTAGTTCAGTTTTAAATTAGAAAGTTCTTAATGGTAGATGCCTTACTAAGTTTGACTTTCTTCTTTTTTCCTTGGGTTTCCCTTTTCTTCTTATGTTTCCCTCTTTTCCCAGTTTCCTAAATATTTTAGATTTCCCTCTTTACCCTTTTCATTTAGGACTCAAATTGGCAGGTGTAGAAATTAACTCCCTTTTTCCTTTTTCCCTTTTTAGTTAATAATTTTAAATTATCATAAATAATCAAACAAATATTTCCCTTTTTTTTTTAATTTTCCCCTAACAGATTTTTATGGATCATTTAAATTGCTTACCCCCTTATTATTACAAGATTTAACGAAGAGTACAATTATTATTTATGTTGTTTTGTTTTTTGTTTTTTGTTTTAAATAGATAGATAAAATTTTACCAGTAGCATAATTTAGACTTAGACCTTAAATTTTCGTACTAGGTGACATTTTATTAGGGAATTTGTTTTTAAAAGTTCTTAACATGTTATTTGTCCTAAGTCCATCTAGGTTCATTCATTTATCATCAACAATGTGACGTGCCCTTCAGGACGCACTAGGTTCTCCAAGGGTGCCACTTGCCTTAATTTGTTTCCCTTGCACGACGTGCCCTCCAGGATGCACTACATGCTCCAAGGGTGCCACTCACCTCTTTCCAGTTTTCTTGCGCGACGTGCCCTTCAGTTCTCACGACGTGCTCCAAGGGTGCCACTCGCCTCTTGACTGACTTGGTAGACATCAAAAACCCCTAGAGTCAATACTTCGCCAGGTGAACTTGTGGGAGACTAAGTGCCTCTAAGGAATAAGGACCCCACCTTATTGCACACCCTTTAGAATCATCATGAGCGACTATCGCAGTCCTCCCTCATGGCATTGTGGGTCCTCTCAAACTAGGTAAACGTTAACCTACATTTCGAGCCACGGCGAGAGTGCTAGTAGGTTGTGGCAGGGTTGTTGTCCACACCTCTCCCTCAACATCTATGGTAGTCATGCATGACCCCTTTACTCCACATGTGAGTCTGGTCGGCAAGATATTGTCCGCCTAAATCATCAACGAATCATGTCAGAATATATCCATATCATATCATCTAATCAGATGCACTAATATCACAGTAAAACAATCAAACCCCAATGGTACACTCCCTGACTCGATATGGACTCCAAGGGGTTTCATCGATGCCTCTGCATCCTCGAGGTCCAAAATCCTACACACTCCGTAAAACCGAGTCAATAGCACCTGTCTATGTCAATGTAGTAAAACAACATGTCATCAACCCATAATGCCTCATAATCAAAATCAAATGTTTTAATAGCATAATAATCCGGATCAATTGTGAGCAATTGTCCTCAAAGAATAAGTTCGCTCAGTGCGCCAGAGAAAGATGTTATAGAGAGGAACACAACATTACATACAACAAATGAATAACACCAAATATAATAGAACCCTTTATAGTACTACCCCAATACATATGTATATAATCTATTGAGGCAGTTATAGAAGATTCTTGATCAATCTCGAATCTAACGGTTGTAATCCACCTATACAAAAGGGACTTCGGGACTTTAAGGCATAGGATCGATGTGCCTTAGTTATCTATGAATTCCTTGACATTGTCTCTACCTATGTACTAAATCTTCCATAGATTCAAGTATTATCATGAATCATTCAGATTTCGACAACAATGTAAACCTTGTTGCATGGGAAGGAAGTCAATGTTGTTACAAAATATGGAAACAAGTTGTCGAGCAAGGATTTATGTATCCAACTAACCTCCAAATACCATCGAATCAACTTCCAACCCACCCATTGCATACCTAAACACCATGAACACTATTTTCCACTCTAAATCCACTACATACCAAACAATGGGTCCCCATTGGTCCATGTCAACCCTACACACCAGTACCTTAACTTTGTAAATATAGGCTCTACAACCCAAATCCTTAGGCAAAATGTGGCCACAACAATCCCTAACCACTCCTTTCAACTTGCTCGAGTTATTTCCAATGCCTAATATTCAAAAATGGGTTCTAGATCTATAATTTATCTAATGGAAACATCCCAAAACATGGTGAACTCTCCAAAGATGGGTTTCCACAAAAATGGATTCCTAGAGTTGTCGTACAAATTTGGTAGTGGAGGTTTCAATGACAGTCTCTTTAGTGGACGTAGTCTTTATGAGTGCTTAGATATCAACCTCGACTTACCTCATATCTTGAGTAGTGGTGAACTAGGTTTATGCATTCCGTTCAATCTCTCTTGTTGAGTTTTGTATAGGATTCTTTTGATCTTCCAACACATTATTTCAATGCAATATTATGTGCTTCCTCCATATTCACAATGTTATATTCTTCTACATCCTCTACATATACATATTCAGATTGCTTGTGATAGTTCTATATATTCTCATCAATCTATCACTCGGGATTTGTGGCCACTTATTTTTGCTTATGGAAATTTCCTCATAATGTATGACACTTAAGCCAAAAGTGGTTTCATCTACTTATCTATGATTGCACATATGTCAGTGTTAAATCCATGATCAATGCAATCCTATTTCTTCATGATTTAGTTTCTACCTCTATTTCTTTAGCACATTGCTTGGCTTTTTCTATAGCTTTCCTTTTCTCCAGATCTAGTACAAACTTCTGTAAACCTTTCTTTTTCTAAGTTGTGACCACCTTAGTAATGATAGTACAAGGTTGTTGGGTGTTCTCAAATACTTTCAATGAATGGGAAAGAAACTCCTTGAATCATGCCACTAGATCTTATTGTGATTCACTTTCCCCTTCATGCACCATATCCTCTCTTTATTGAGCATCTAAGGATTATTTTTTCAATCACTCATGCCCAACCTTGGTTTCTCCTGAGTGTAATTTCGAATGTGCCTCATTCTCAAAATATCAATTTCCATTGATCTAGGATTGATCTGGAGTATTTACATTTTCTCTCTTTTATTCTCAAATCCCTCTTTCTACTATAGTTTTTTTGCCTATAGTTCAATGACATGATGGTCCCCATTCCTAAACCTCAACTTTAGTTCCCTACCACAATTCACAATGCTGCTAGTGTGGTGGGGGATATTGAGCCTCCGCAAGTCCACCACATGTTGTGTGTGAAATTGATCTCGCTATCTTACTTATGACAAGACATATGATGTCTACAAAGTTTTAAATGGATCAAGCCTTCTCCCTACCTATTATATCTACTCGATAGTCAACTCCCCCTCGCCAAGATTGAATCCAAATTCAAATTTAGATCTCATTCCTTGATCCAGGTAGATATTGGTGGCCACCCACCTATTCCAAATTTTAACTGGATCATCTTGACAAGTTTTAGTTCAGTATGTTTCTCTATAATGGAGACATTTCTTTGTAATTATGGGTTCTACACTTTTGAGGTTCTCTTATGAGCGAAACTAAATAAAATCAGAGATATTACAAGAAGAGTAGTATCCGAGTAGGTTGCTCTTGATTGTTTTTCAATTCATGTCCCCAACAAGGTCTGAGTATAGAAAGTGGGTATTGAACTTGTATCTCTTAAGGAAAATCACTCTCGCATGCCCAAGAAACCCTCCATTGTAGAAGAAAATAAAAATGGTGGAGCAGAAGATTCTATTAACATGTTTCTTGAGCAAGCTCTCACAGAACAGAGGGACAAAATGATGGAGAATTTTTCCCACATCCTTCAATGTCTACCGATAGGAACAAGTGAATCATCATCAAGAGACCATTTTGGAGGAACCTATCCCTTCAAGGTACAAGTTAATTTTGATATTCTCATATTTGAAGGTCAGATATATGCAGATGCCCTAGAAAAATGGTTAAATATGCTAGAAGGTTATTTCTTTGTTCACAATTTTTCTGATAGGGAAAAGGTCACCTTCGCACTTCTCAAGGCTCTCCCTCATGTCAAACATTGGTGGGAAACTTACTAGGAGAAAAATTCCACAAAGGAATCTAGAATGTACAGGGTTGAGCTCACCTGAGATTGTTTTGTGGATGCAGTCAAGGAGAAATATTACCCTGTTGATAACTATGGAGACCAATACATGAGATGGACCACACTACGGAAAGAGAAGGGAGAAACAGTGTCAGAGTTCACAAATACTTTCCATACCTTGCACACCAAGCTGGGTATCAAAGACTCCAATCCGTATCTAGTTTTGAAATATCGTGGGGCTCTGCATAGGTACATCCAAACTAAAATGGATTTCCTAAACATCTGGTCATTGGGAGCTTCCTATCAATATGTTTTGAAAATCGAGAAGAAATTTAGGCACCAGAACAAATGAGAGTTTGGTTCTACAACTATGTAACAACCAAAGCATGATAAAGATGGCCCTAACTAATAGCCTCCTGACAACCAATCCAAGACATAGGAAAAGAAGGGTAATGGAAAGATGAAGAATGACATTGGGAAGTGGTGCAACTTCCACAAAATCCCCTAGAAAAACACTGATGAATGTCTCTCGAAACAATCATTGTTTGTCGAGATCAAAGATAATGAGACAAACCTTGATTCATAATCTAATCCTGAAAATAATGAAGAAAGATAGATCATTGATGTAGACCCCACTACTATTGTCATGAATGCAACAATTCAACTAGAATAATCAGTAGATCCTGAAGAGGGGGAGTGCCTCTTCCATTCACATATGTGGGTGAAGGGTACCCCATTGCAATTCATTGTTGATAGCGGTAGCCAAAAGAAACTCATCTCAGTTGAGGTCATAAAAAAATTTGAGTTGTCGACAACACCACACCAGCATCCATACAACGTCGAGTGGCTTCACCAAGGATGAGATATTTGTGTCATCCAATAGCATCACCTGCCCTATGGCATCCAGCCCTTCACATATGAGGTAGTGTGTGATGTTTCCCCTCTTGATGTTTGTGATGTTGTTTTGGGCCAACCATATATGTGGAAACGCCATGTTGTTTATGAGTCTCAGCCCTATAGTGTCATTATTAATATAGGGGGTTATCTCTATAGGATACCAGAGGTAGTTATGACTATTGTTCCACCTAAAATGTGTCTCAAGGTAATCTCTCATACTGTAAAATCGATCCTCTTCACAATCTGTTCAAAGGATGCACAAAAGGCCACTCCAACCACTGCACCCTCAGCGCCTTCTATCCGGCAGAAGCATATTGTAGAAGAGAAATAAGTTATTTTTATTCACCTACGATGGTGCCTACATAATGCCCCATTAACACCAAAGACAACAGGTTGGTGGAACATATTAACCTCACCAAAAACAAGTTCATGACAACCTTCCACATACCAGGCAATGCAAATTCTCTAGCAAGGCACACATACCACCAAGATTCAGATTCAACAAATGCTTTCCCCGCTTCCCTAGAAACTCAATGCAATGGATACCATTTCTTTCTAAGGGCAGAGGATTGATCCAAGTGGATATTTGTGGCCACTCACCTATTCCAAATTCCAATCGGCTCATCTTGACACTTTTCGGTTCAACATGTTTCTCTGTAATGGGGACATTTCTTTGTAATTATGGGTTATGCACTTCTGAGGCTATCTTGAAGCCCTACACAACATCCAAGTGGATGTTGGTGGCCGCCCATCTAGTCCAACTGGGCTATTTTGATAGTTTTCATGTTAATACATCTTTTTGTACTTCTAGGGCTGTTTTGAGGCCCTAAATGACAATTTTTAGGCTTTCCATAGTCAAACTATAAACAAAGTTAGAGTTTGATGGCATGATTTGTAGTTATCGAAAACACCTTTCCAATAGGCTATCACACATATAAAACAGAGATCATATGCAAAAGGTACAACCCCAGAAAGTTGATGTACTAATTTACCCCAATGGGGCCCACATGCTTTTGGCGCTTCATCTCCTAGGGTTAGGTTTTTGGATGTCTATCATTTTTTCATTCATGGTTATTATAAAAAGGCCTTTGGAGCCTCATTTTAATCATCTTCTTTTGAATGATCATATCTGTCACATCTCTTCTCAAAGATAAGCTACAACCATTCTAATGGTCTTTCACTATGTATTTTTACAATCTCTCTACATTTCTTTCATTAATAGAATTCGTGCATCACTGTAGTTCTATTTCTAGAAATATATTTGTGTGTTTCATTGTAATATCTCTTCTTTCATTTCATTCCTCTCATAAATCTGGATTCCTTAAAGTGATACAGGAGGGTTTTTCACCCTACTAACTAAAAACTGCTATATGGATGGGCCTAACTCCAAGGGCATTGGCTTCTTCCTGGAGTTAATCTCTAGATGGAGATGCAAATACTCATCCACCACTTCTTGCTCAACTTCACCCATTATTGAAGCCCATCCAAACTTCTTTCCTAGTGAGGCCACCAAGACCTTACAATCCTTTATGGTCATCTTAATTTCTCCTTCAGTCATATTTCCTATGGACCTCACTAGGCTTCTTACTTTCACTATCTTCCATTGTGGTATGGGAGTAGGAAATTAATTCGATACTTCTTCAATATTCAACCCCATGTAGATCTATCTAGGTGGGTTATCCTCCTAATATAAGTCAATGAATGATACAAGTGGATATTGGTGGCCACCCACCTGTTCCAAATTCCAACTGGCTAATCTAGATAGTATTCAGTTCAACACATTTCTCAATAATGGGGACATTCCTTTAATTATGGGTTCTACACTTCTAAGGTTGTCTTGATGAGCCAGTTGAAATTTGGAATAGGTGGGTGGCCACCTAGATTAATGAGGGAGGTGACATCATCATTGGGCCCGAGATATTATCAATTTATGATAGTTATTAGACACTTTTTGTCGAATGTACATGTGTTTTTCATGTTTTGAAGGATCTTTTTGAAGAATTTTATAATAAAACGGTATGATCTACACTAGGTATGTATGATTTATGTTTAATGATAATATTAAGTATATTTCATCATGTTTTTATGCTTCCAAGGATCTGATTCACGTTTTTTGGTGTTATAGGGAAAAAATGCATCACCTTTCTTCTTCCGGCACTCGGTCCGGTACTCCTTCTAGCACTCGATCCGGCACTACGTCCAGCACTGCATCCTGCACAAAAACGGTGAGTGAATTGGTGGTTATGGTATTGGCGGCTAGTGATGGGAGAATTAGGAATGTGGGTTTTGTTCATGCTTGGCCCCTTCAGCTGTTGAACTACTGACAACTCAATTTTGGTTGTCAAATAGGGCGATTATTGGCTCGCTCCGTTTCAGTAGTTGTGGCATCATTTAATCTAAATTGTCGAATTTAGAAGTAGTTCGACCCTCCTATGGTCGACTACTTGGTCTGTAAACTTATAAATACCACTAGGATGGTCAAACAATAGCTTAAGAAGCAATAAGAGTAGTGTATTGGAGAAAAACGTGACTCTCTCTTATTTTTTCTATTTTCCATTGCTGAAGTTATATAAAACTGTGTTTCTTCGTTTTAATGGTGAATTCATTTTGCTGAGCTCATGGTGTGCATTTGAGAAGTAACCATGACCTGTTGGGGGGCCCACCAGCAGTCTAGTAACTATCCATGTGTTGTTTCTACATTTCATAGCTTAGACATCTCTCTTTTTTATCTCATGTACATGTATCACTATCTTTCTTTTTCTATATAATTTGTTCTTGTAGCTTACTAGTTTTTTTCTTTTGCAGGTTAGTATAAAGGCGTGTGTTAATATGCATTGATTTGATAGATAGAGACGAATTTGCAAATTCATCTACTAACCTCGTGTGCGATTATATGTTAGATTGTGTTTCATTCATGCTTTTGAAATTTGATTTAAAATGAGAATTAAAACAGAGTTGTATTTTATGCTTCTTTTAAACAAGGTTTCTGTGGCTGGATAGGGTTAATTTCAGTCTTTTTAATTGTAGAATTTGCTTAACTAGTTGTTAGTCAATACATGCATTAGTTTAATTTTTATATGTCACGTTTTAATTTTGTTTTCAAGCATTTTCCTTATCGTATTTTGAATTGTTAAGATAGATGTAGTATAGTTTCACTTTATGTATTTTCTTTCCTAGAATTAAATTGCAATTACAATTCTTAGTTAATGCTTGAGTTTAAGTATGAATTTTGCTTACATAGTGTAGAAGTACAATTATGATCTCGTTATATTGTTGATGGTTAATAAATGAATATGTAGGGTAATTAACATTGTTTCTGTCATGGCTAAATTCTCATTGGATTGTTTAATCCATACCTTTCACTTTTCTATTGATAGCAGCGTTGAGCTTATACCACTTGCATTATCCTTTGTTGTCAAGTGCCATTGAGATATTATAAGACACCGAAGACATTCACACAACCACCAACACTATATTTGAGTTTTCATAAGTTAAAATATAGTTTTCCTCTTTTCATAGGTTAAAAGATAGTTTTCTTGCTTTCATAGGTTAAAAGATACAGTTTCTTTCTTTTATAGATCAGAAGATATAGTTTCCTACTTTCATATCTTAGAGGGTAGTTTTATTGTTGTTGTAGGATAGATAGTCTTATGGTTTGATAGATTAAATAACAGTTTTCTTATCATAGATTAAAGGTTAGTTGTTAATCTTTCTTGCTTTCAATTAAATAGATTTCCTTTCATGAATTAGAAATAGTTTTGAAGTTTGAATTAAGAATATATTCCACTTGCCTCTTAGGCTAGATAGTTATTCAATGAGAATTTTTTATTAGATTACTTGCAGTAGAAGTTTTATTAGAGCAGTTAGTTGCTTACTTGCTTTAATAGGTTAGTTAGTTGTTTTTGTTTACTTGATTTAATAGGTTAGCTAGTTGTTTTTGCTTGCTTTCTTTAGTAGAATAGTTGTTTGCTTGTTTATTTACTTACCCTCATAGGGTAGTTTCTCATTGAATTTAGGTTGGCAAGTTAAAATAGTTTTCTTTTGTTATTTGCTTATTGTTATGCTTAATAGTTGCTTTTGCTTATTGTTATGAACTAGTTTTCTTCACATAGGGTTTTTACTTTCTTTCTTAGAACTATCCATCGATCCTTGGCCCAAAAGTACTTAGGTTACATAGTTTCAAGTTGCTTAATAGGGTTTTCTCAGTAGATAGCCCTTTCCTTAGTTAGACTATACTACTACCAGCCCTTCTACCTTTGGCATATATTTTTCTACAACTCTAAGTTTACTTACTCTGGGTTGACAATTTAATTGAGGGTTTTTAGTGTGTTTTTAGTACATACATAACACCCATCATTTTTGGCGTCGCTGTCGGGGAGTTGTCTCAAGGTAAGAAGTAGTTAGGAAATAGATCATTC
>JASDQU010256758.1:0-16045 GCA_032191745.1 Picea mariana
CCTCTCCACAGTTTCTCCTTCAAGGTGTTCACCAACCTTGAGGCTTCCTCCTTGAGTCAATGACTTTAGCTAGTACGACCTCCTGGCACGTCTTTGTCTAAAATTCCACAGAATTCAGAAGTGCACTCTTGCACTGGTTTTCAGAGACCGCAGTACCCTGTCATGCACTCTTGCATGAAACCACAAAGAATCCAAACCTGAAATCAAAGAACTCTCAGATAGGAAAATCTATCTATCCTTGCAAATGCACATCTAACATACATCTACAACATATCATCCACACATAAAGACATTCATTCATGAACTCACAAACACATGAACAACAATATGCAGGAAAAATTGCTATGATTGTATTAATATGAAATGCCTCTTTACAATGTCAGCTCGAACTGTAACAAAGTCATGGCTTCCTCTCCTCTCTAACCTATTCTCTGTTCTACTCTCCCCGAACTAAATCTAGATTCAAAGAAGATCTTTTTACAAAGAGGGGATCCTCGAGCTCTTCCCTCCATCTCACCAACTCTCATTAAATTACATTCAATTACATTGAATGGTTGTCTAGTCTGAATCAGATCTAGATCTCAGCCTTACAACCATTTAAGGCAAACTTTATCTAAAGCATGCACACATGCATGGCTTTCGGCTCTACCAGCCTTACAACATTTAATACAATTTTGAAATTTTGAAAAACGAGAGGGTTGCGCCTCTCTCCTTCCATTGAATGCATGCTTTGATGTGCTGGCTAGATGGAGTGTAGCTGGCTTGGAGTGATGCTCTTGCATCATACTCCTTTGCTATGAGAAATTCATGAGCTCCTTCTCATGAGCTTCCCAACATGGCTGTCGAAATCCACCTAGATCCCAAACAGTTATTTGGAGTTGTTCATCCGCTCCATCACTTCGCTACTGTTGTTGCTTCTATTTCCCTACTGCTATGGTAGGTTCTCCTCTGTTCAAATTCCCTTTGCTGACCGCTTCTACTCATCTGATCATCAGCTTCCCGATTGCTTCAATTACCTCGTCTAGCTACTCCAATGGCTGGCTCTTTATATGCAGTCCTCCCTGCTGCAATTCTTCGTTCTCCTTATCAGTGGGTAGATCTACCTAATCTCCCATGTTGTCTTTATTTACCTTTGTGCCACTGAGTGGCCACTCTGCTGCAAACTCCAATTCTGCAGTCTCCTCACTGAACTGTTTCTCATCTTCCTCCTCTTCTGATAGATTATCTTCTGTCAGTTCCTCCTGTGTTGGTTCAGTTCTAGCTTCCTCCAGCTACTCCTCAAACTGGAATTTCCCTTCATCTATTGTTGCATGCCTCAGCATTACAGTCATCATCATTTGTTTAGCTCCCTGGATGAAATTTCTAAGCGATATTTCAGAATAATCCTCTGCTAACATATGCATGACTTTCTTCTCTCGACAGTCGTCTACTGGTTCTGGATTGTTCAGCCAATCCTCTAACATTTCTAGCTCCCTCTCCCATGGAGTGAGTACCTCATCTGAATGATCTTCTTCTGCTGGGGCAGATATCCGCACCTACTCCACCTTTTCTTCCTCCATGATAGTCATTGTTGGTTGTCCTTCTTCTGTTTCTACATCTGCAACACATTCTCTGGCCTCAACTGGGCTATGTGGAAGGAATACCTCAATTCCTCCAATGATCAGAAGGCATCTCTGATCCTTCTCTGTCCTCTCTCCTCCTTGATCCGAACTCACCTTTGAGTTCATGAGACTCTCGCACTACCTCATTTTCTCTCCCTTGCCCACTTGGCAATCTATGAGATCAGTTGATCCCATCTCAGTGCCCTCCTGGCAATTTGAACTTTCATCACCACCCTCCTGGCAGTATACAATACCTTCACTTGATCTATTTCTATTTCCCACCTGGCAATTTGAAAGTCCATCTCTGCCCACTTGGTAGTCTATGATATCTCTGCTCGATCTCTCCTCTTCATCATCACTGAGATTTCTCCCAGCTTCTGATTCATAGGCATGAACCATCTCCTCTGTGGCCCTGAGGCTTTTCACACACCTCAGCCACCTCCTCAACAACCTTTGTTCTCTTCTAGCTAACAATTTATGAACTTTCCATTTTACCCTTCTCTTTATGGGCCATTCATATACCCAATGTGGCTTTGCATCCTGTTGCATCTGCAGTGCAAGCTCTTCCATTCTCGCCCTTATCTCAGCGAGCTCTTCATCCATCTCATTTTTTCTCTACTTCTAGTGGATCTTCTTTCCACCGCGTCCATGGCCTTCAGTAGCCATATTCCTGTTCTTGTTTTCCCTCCTGGAAAACTTGTTGTTGTCACTCTGCAACCATGAGTGCTTCTAGCCTTTCCTATAGTCCTCCCGACTATCTATTGACTATTGCGCACCTTGCAACAATCATCACAGAGCTTCAACACTCTGTCTTCCTTTTCCTCTGGCTCCCTCTGCCTGCAATATACAAACAAAATCAAGCTTTGATACCACTTCTGACACAGCACCCCCTGCCTCAGCAGGTTTTGCGCGACCTCTCGGTCTTAGGATCGTTCTAAACCTTTCCCTGAGTCAGATTGACTCTTCAATTTTCCCCACAGGGAATATCTCACACACACAAGGGTGTATCCACAGGTCCTTATGAGTTATGCTTGCGTGATCAAGCACAAGGTGCTAGCCCTACCCACCTGACCAACAAGTGTGATCGGGACTTTTACCGAAAAGGAATTTTGGATTTCGCGACTTCACGAATCCTGACATAAGTTCCTTGACTCTTCAACCTCTGAAACATGAAATGTCAACAAAGATTGACTCCTTCAATGCGCCAAACACATGCCACTTGTTGCCCACTAATTTCAGATTTTCGAGACTTGAGCGAACAACCAACAATCGTTCCTCTTCCCTTACGATTCCCTGAATTCCAAAATTTCTCCTTTGGCGAGATCGACGGCCTTTCAGGATTTTCGTCAAACCTTGACCACTCCTTTGACTTCTGCTGTACGTATCCTCTGACTAATACTTGGGACCCACCTTTTGACATTTCTCTCTTCATGATTTCGGGAGTTGTGTTGACCATGCAACTCTATCTCTTGAGTCCCAAAACCCAGAAACCCGATTGGGGCCCAACAGCTATTAGCCCTCAACTCTATGGAACCATATGACCCTCCACCAAGGATTGGGTCCTATTCCCTTTGCTCTTTGGGATTTCGGGATTCGCAAAAATCCACAGCAAAGAGTTTCCTTATCTTTCGAAACTCCGATTCTCGAATTCCCGAAGCCTCACCTCCCAAGCGCTCTATGGCTGAGATCTTTCTCGATCCGATGGCTCTAGATATTTTGGGATTTCACTGACCCAGGAATCCATGACACTTGATCCAGACCACTGGTCACTCCATTCCCTGAACTCTGAAATAGCGGAACTCATGTGCGAGATCAATGGCTCTTGTTGCTTCTCATCCAACGGTCGCTACTCCTCCTGAGCTTGTGAATGTTAAAATACACTCAGCCTTAACCTTCTCACATATCTATGAGATCCGACGGCTTATGGGATTTCGGTACTTCTCCACAAAGAAATTTCACCATCTGTTTCAGCTCCTGTTACCCCTTTTGCAATTCGGGACTTGGAGCAACCAAGGATTTGGCCTGTACTCCAACCTCACGATTCCTGAATTCACAAAAAATGATCCCACGACCCACAGGATTTCACACTTCTCCACGAAGCGTCTCCACTGTCCGTTTCAGCTCCTCTCTTGCGCGACCTCCCAAAGGTTAAACTTTGTGCACCTTCCTCTAGATCTGATGGCTATCGGTCCTTTTCACTAGATCTGACGGCCCATATATGTTTCTCTTCCTTGTGCAATTTCCTACGTGTGTCTGGACGTAGACTTCAACGGTCCAGATCTCGCCTCTCCAACTGATCTAACAGCAGCTGTGCTCTACCTTGAGCATGGCCTTCTTCCTTTCCCTTGGAATATTTCTTTATCCAAAAGTCCTCGTCCTTTGTCTCTGCTGTGAAGCCTATAACCTTGGCTCCCGCCTATATTCTAAGAGGCGTTCCTCCTCCTGAGATTTATTTCTCTGAGCCTCAAAGGTTCCTTCGAACTCTGCAACCTCTTGCAATACCTTTGCATGAAATGGTGCTATATCTTCTGAGATTATCTGTGGCTCTGACATCAAAGTGTCTATGTCCCTTTCTCTCCTTGAATGGATGTAAGTGCCCTCTGGCAACTTCCTGCTCAAGCACGCTTTGCTAAGCCTACAGGGTGTTCAGTAACCCTGTGAGTGTCTCCTCCTATGACATTTCTCTTCTCTCTAAACTCAAACAAGAGTTCCTTCTATGTACACTTGCACCAACTCAATGCCCACCTGGCAGAGTTCTCCAAAATCCTCAGTGACTCTGTCTTCTCACCGAACTCAAAATAGAGTTCTCCTCAATACATCCTGTGCATTTGCTCAATGCCCTCCTGGCAGAGGCTTTACAAAATTCTCAACAATTCTGCTTCTCCTCTCTGTGCTCTCCTCTACACAGTTTCTCCTTCAAGGTGTTCACCAACCTTGGCTTCCTCCTTGAGTCAATGACTTTAGCTAGTGCGACCTCCTGGCACATCTTTTTCTGAAATTCCACAGAATTCAGAAGTGCACTCCTGCACTAGTTTTCAGAGACCGTGGTACCCTGTCATGCACTCTTGCATGAAACCACAAAGAATCCAAACCTAAAATCAAAGAATTCTCAGATAGGAAAATCTATCTATCCCTGCAAATGCACATCTAACATACATCTACAACATATCATCCACACATAAAGACATTCATTCATGAACTCACAAACACATGAACAACAACATGCAGGAAAAATTGCTATGATTGTATTAATATGAAATGACTCTTTACAATGTGAGCTCAGACTATAACAAAGTCACGGCTTCCTCTCCTCTCTAACCTATTCTTTGTTCTACTCTCCCCGAACTAAATCTAGATTCAAAGAAGATATTTTTACAAAGAGGGGCTCCTCAAGCTCTTCCCTCCATCTCACCATCTCTCATTAAATTACATTCAATTACATTGAATGGTTGTCTAGTCTGAATCAGATATAGATCTCAGCCTTACAACCATTTAAGGAAAACTTTATCTAAAGCCTGCGCACATGCATGGCTTTCGGCTCTACCAGCCTTACAACATTTAATACAATTTTGAAATTTTGAAAAACAAGAGGGTTGCACCTCTCTCCTTCCATTGAATGCGCACTTTGATTTGTTGGCTGGATGGCATGTCGCTGGCTTGGAGCGATGCTCCTGCATCACTCAACATTCCTCCTTTCCTTGGCATGTACCTAGTGTTCAACGTGGATCTCCTTCGCCCTTATTTCCCACCATTATTGGACACCTCAGAGGTAGCATAACAACTGACACCAAAAGAGCTCAACCCCGACTGCTTACAAAAGGAATCCAGTGATCATATTGTGGAAAACCAAGTCAAGGGAACTCGCCAGCAAAGGATCCAACTTTATCAAGTTGTCAAAGAATGGAAGCTTTTGCACCAAGGAAAATGGATCACCCGGGGCCAAATTCAGTAGAAATTTCCTCATTTGATGGGGGAAATCAACATAATGGAGATCATCGATTCATAAAGGGGGAGGATTGATCTAGATGGATTTCGGTGGCCTCCAACCCATTCCAACTGGCTCATTTTGGCAGTTTTCTAGTTTGGCAGTTTTTCCTAGTTTTCGGGTCCCTGACTTCTGGGGCTGTTTTGAGGCCCTAAACAACGTGTTTAGGTCTCGCCACGATTAGAAATTCGACGAAGTCACAATCCGATGGAAACATGTGTATTCCTTGGAAATAACTTTCCAACGGGCTATCGTGCGCCTAAAACAAAGGTTGTATGCAAAAGTTACGACCCCGAGAAGTTGATGTACTAACTTACCCAAACGGGGCCAACATGACTTTTGGCGCTTCATCTCTTAGGGTTAGATTTTTGGATGTCTATGGTTTTTTACATTCTTGTTTATTGTAAAAATTCCTTCAGAGCCTCATTTTAATCATATTCTTGTGAATGAGCGCAGTTGTCACATCTCTTCTCAGAGATAAGCTGCCACCATTCTAGCAAGCTTGTTTTCCACTGCATTTTACAGTTTCAGCTTATTTCCTTATTGAATAGAAACTAGTTTTATTGTATATTTTTTATTCTGTGTTAAGAATATTTTGATAATAATATATATTCATTTTTTTCTCATAAAATTTGTATCACATGTTGATCAGAAACAAGAAGATTGTCAGCAAGAAACATGTCAGGGATCTACTCATCTATTTCAACTTCAGTTTCTTGAGAAAGCACATAATTTTGAAAAGAATAGGAAAATTGTTGAAGATCCGAAGGACCAATTTCTTTGTCAATAATTTATTGATTACAAAGATACTGATATTTAAGGTTGACATGTTTTTTTATATAAAATATCAAAATCCATACAACATTTTTCATACAGGGGATCAACATGATAATTTTGTTTGCAATGACAATTGAAAGCGGTATGAAAATATTTCAACGAATGAATGATATAAATAGGGATATTTCTACACCACTCTCGATTATGTCCTTCCAAACAAAATATGAGAATTTTAATAAGAACATCCCTGTGATCAATATTTAGCCTATGCATACACTAGTGAAAATCCAACAGGTGTTCACCCAAATGATCATGCTCATTTCCCCCAAACCTCAGAAGTAAAGGTTCCTATACTTCTCTATCAGGTATAATATTTGGAAATCCAGGTATATAAGAGAGGTCACAAAATGAATACCTTCGAGCCAAAATAGCTTCCATTTCATTTGAAAATCTGAACTAGAAGTGTTGCTAGCAGATTCTTCCTTCATGGACTGGAGTCGCCAGGTGAATGATTTCATTCCAAACTATGTAACCAATGCTTGTTCACCATCAAAGACTGGATCTATGCTCATTTTTCATTCTCCCAGGAAAGATATATTTGTATCTTAACTACCTGGAAATGATGCCAAAAATGTTAGTACTAGAAGTGACCCTCATACTGCTAGAAGATAAGCCCAGTACCCATTTAGATATGAATGATTAAATTTGTCTTGTGCTTAGATGAACCAACAAGAATGTATGAGAAAGGGAGAGGGCAGCAGTCTCACTGCATATCATTGAACTCTATATCATTGGGCATGGAGTCAAAACAACAAGTTTCTCTAAAAACAAACTATACTCTTGCAAATAAGGCAATTGTGTCCAATACTCAATAATCCAAGTTTTGAAGAGAGAATAGAAGATATGAAGGAAACATATATGAATGTGTAAATCTCACATCAGGATTAATTCACAAACACACAGAAGAATATTTAATAACTAGAAATTAGTCCCAACACCAAATTTTTGTCTTTGAAAATAATGGTGTTTGATGTTAGTTTCCCGAAACTGCAAAAACAAATTCTTTAGAACATTTGTTGTGAAAGTGGCATGGCAATGTGAAAGTGCTAACAGAGGGATTCAAGATATCTAGGTCAGTCTGTATATAGGTGTTTTCTAATGCACTACCACTTGAAGGGGTACCAACATGGGTTACAAAGGTGGCCAACAATGTGCGTTTAAGTACCATTTGTATTTCCTGCATGTATGCTTCCCCGAATGCATATTTATGGACAAAACAATAGATCACTGTAGCTTTAAGACATCAGAATACGTCTCTACTCTGGAAAAAATTACCCCCAGTTTATGCTATGGAAAGTGCTCTGATATCGCTTTTTAGGTACCAGATCTATTATAATAACAGAAAATAGAAACACTGCAGAGAATAACACTGGAACAACACAATATATGAAAACACAACACCAAAATAATACCTTTATTGATGAGAAACAATGTTCACTTGCCTCTTCTATGGGGAAACCTCTAGTAGAGCAATGATCTATTACAATAATTCTCAAGAAAAAAATTGTCATGCCCTTGACTCATATTTATATTAAATATATATACCACATGAACAATCTAGAGGAATATATTCTATACACAGAAGCTTCTATTAGGTCTTCTTACATTTGACGTATTCTTCCTTATTACTAGGCCTTCTTAATATTGTCATTTATTACATGGAAAATATAATATTTGACCTACGTGAGGGGTTAGGGAGGTTAGGTCCCTAACACTGACTAGAGGTGCCATAAAGTGGTATATTGACCTTAAGGGCGCTTCCTTCACTAGCTTCAATGACTTGGCTATAGTGTTTTTAACGCACTTCCAATTTCCCATCAGGTACGGTACTAGGAAAATCCTATTGACATCCCTTTTCCATGATACCTCCACCCACATCTCTGATCACATTCATGAGTGGAGGCAACGACATAGGATGATCAAAGCCAATATTCCTAACCAACTCCTCATGGAGTGGCTTACCAAATACCTCTTACCACCTATCACCAAGGATGTTTCTATGGAAGGGGGCATCTTTCAAGGAGAAATCTATCTTACATGCCCATCATTTAGACCTGATCTACTCCCAATCTAGAAAATTATATGATATTACCCCACACTCCAAGGATGTAAGAAATCCTCATAGACCAATCCTAAGACCCCATGCCAATAGTGTGGATGGTTTTGTTTCCAGTGCATCTGTGGACCAATTATCTAGATAGTTAGGTCAAATGCACTTTTCATCACACCCACTAGCTATCATGCCCACCACCTAAACTTCTTAGGTTCTTTATCAACCCTCTAGGGTGAATTCAGTGCAATCCAAGCAAGTGAATAATCCTCAACAACTTGAAGGAGAGAAGAAAAATAATAAAAATAATTATAAAAATGAGCATGGAATCCCTCAAATCCAAAAAAATACTAAGGACGCATGAAAGAGAAGAAAGAGAATAGATTTCCTTGCAAGACTTTTGGAGAAGACCATCCTACTCACTAGTGTCCCAAGATGGATGAAATTCATTGCTACTTTTCTTGATAAAAGGATCCCTAGCAACCTATTGTATTGAATCATTTATTCCCTCCCCATCCCCAACAAATATTTTCTTCAAATAATGCCCCTTTGCAAGGGGGAATTTTAGGTACATCTCAGTTGTAGGCGTCATCCTCGACCACCAACATACTCAAGTGTGACCAATCAATTTCTTTAAAAACTTTAGCACACAACTACAATACTCCTAAGGTTGGTCTTGAAAATTAGGATCAAGTCCCTTATTTCCATCCTAGTGGCCCTCTCTAGATAGAGAAGCCATCATTTGAGTCATTGCTGCACCCACCAAAGGGTGTTCTTCGACTCATAACTCATAACCTGAATGCACAAGTTTCCCACAACTACAGTATTATGGAAGACTTGACCCAAGCACCATGTGCCATGTCTACTTTAGAAGTAGTTTAGTGCTTCCCTGTGAAGTGGAAAACTTTGTTATCAACGATATGTGGGGTTGATCCCTCAAAGTCTAGTTAAATTATGTTTGACATGGACCAAGCTTGTAATAGGATCTCCCATCAACTTGATTTTCAAATTCAAGTGAGAGTAAATGGGAAAAACATTTTCCGCGCAACGATATATGAAGGTGCCTCTAATTGCATTATGTCCATTGCTTGTTGCAAATCCCTTGGTTCTCCAAATATTTACCCATCTAATTGTTGGAAAATTGGTTTGGACAGTTGGTTTTCATTGATGTCAACCCTTTGAGATTGATGTCAACCCTTGGAGAATTCTGAAATCCCTAGAAATGCAGTTGACATTGATGAAGGGTTAGTTTTCATTGATGGAGTGGTTGATGTTAAAATATGTGATGGGGGAATTTGATGAAGTCTACATGAAGCCCCAGAGGTGTGGTTATGGGACCCGAACTTGGTTGAGGAATATTGGCATGAAGGATAGATTAAATGTAGGTAAGACACTCATATATGAATAGTCCTTTTCAATTTTTTTTTGGTGATAGGTGGTACGCCATGTGGTTCCTCACAGTTAGGGAGATATGTCCTTGTGAAGTTGGAAGCCACGAAGAATGGTCAAGAATCCCCTAAGCAGTTACAAGTCAATGAATGAATGGGTAAAGTGGTTGTAACAAGAAAGTCAAGAATCCTTAAGAATAAGGAAAGAGGTTACCTAGAAAAATTATAAATACACCTTAAGGAGTCTCTCATAAGGACACACACACTTGCATTGAATATATGTCTTGTGAATGTTATGGTCTAAAACTTTGGTCTCTTGGTGAATCTGACGACAAGTCTGAGGAAGCGGAGAAAGTGCGAGGAAAGAGAAAACGTTTCAGAGCTACAGAGTGCAAGGGTTTTCTATAACCCTAATTTGGTAGGCCCTCACGAGTCATCTTGAGGGTGCCATGCATTGCACCCCCACAATTTTCCTAAGGACGTCACATGAGGCCCCGTGTGATAGGGAGTCTTAATCCTGTGAGGCTAAGAAAAATTTGGTACAAATGTTGGTACCAGGATGTTGAAGGTTGTGACAGTGTTACAGGTCAGTATCATAGTACAACAGGTCAACTACAGGTTACAGGTATGCTTATGTGATTGTATCTTATGCTTGGTGATGGCATGGTACATGCTTGAGAGGCATGTCTTGTTGATGCATGGTACATATTGGTGATATTGGTATGGTACATTGATTATTAGTACATCTTTGTTGTATTGGTATCTTGGTATCTGGTATGGTTACATGGTGATGATGTTATATGATTGAGGCTTATTCTTGGTATACTCTTGAAGCATTGGTACATGGTGTATGGTTGTCATTGATATTGATACATTGTTGAGGAATACACTTGGTATGGCAACACATGTATGAGATACATCTCTTGGTGATATTGGTACTTGATTGAGGTACACCATTGATAGTACTTGCTTGATATATCCTATGGTGCATGGTGTATAACATGATTGAGTGATATGGTATATGGTTGAGATACATTGTTGGTACATGGTATGGTACAGGTGTTGATGTACATTATTAATGTACATGGTTGATACATGGTATGATACAGGATTGATACTTGGTATGGTGTTGATGTACATGGTTGATGGTTGAGGCTTATGGTACAAGTTATGGTGCATGGTTGATGCATGGTTTGGTACAGTTGTGGTGCATGGTTGATGATGGTTTGGTACATTTGTTGGTGCATGGTTGATGCACTTGGTGTGGTACAAGTTGTGGTAAATGCTTGATGTTTAGTATGGTACAAGTTGATGGTTTGGTACATTCTTTGGTACATGGTTGAGAAACATATATTGTGATGGTATTTTGGTGATATTGGTACATTCTTGGTAGAGTCATGTCTTGGTGATGTTGGAAATCTATTTCATAGGTGTCCTTGGTATAAGATCCATATGAGAGGATTTGGTTGAGTACTGGTGATAGTGACATGTTGGACAGGTTGATCAGTGATAGGTTGGTGTGACAATTTGGAAGTGACAGGTTAGATACAGTGACAGGTGGATGTTGTTATTATGCTTAAATTTATAAAGTTGAAACATCTTGTTTTGGTTACTGTTGAGTCTTGTGGTCATGTCTTGGTCTTTAAAGACCATGTGTTCTAGGTTCTAGAGTTAGTGTTCCGTGAAAAATTTATTGGGTTCATTCACTTATGAATCAATTTTGGATTTTATTGAATAATGTCTAAGGGAATTAGAGCATCATCTCAATTAATAGGTGAGTGGTTAGACTTGTTCAAGTTCAAGTCAGTTTTTCACATTGCTATCCCACAATCCTTTGTCATCATTTGAAAAGGGTGAGTCTTAAGTTGTTATATTATGTATTTAAAGAGTCATGAGAGCATGATATCACATGTACTAAAATTTTCTTAGGTTTTCCAATCCAAATTATACCTTTTAATGATTTGTAACCAATTAGTTTAAATTCACTGCAAAACCTCCTAGTTTTTTGTAGAGACCAACTGTCAATGTCAAATCACTACAGAAATACCCTATATCCATAATGGTCAGGAAATCACGGGAGTAATATCATGGGATTCATTATTTTCCTTGTCAATCAATTTTATAGGGTCATGTTTGATTTCTCTTTTAAAATCATCAAAACTGTGATTTGTTGCGAAACTGCAATTTGTTGTGAAAATTCAATCTGATTCAATCTGTTGCTAAATTATAAATCCTTGTATCATCCTTGGACACCATTGAATCTTTATTTTATTCTACATATTTCTTAGCCATGGAACATGAACAAGCACAGAATAAAAACAGGAGAAACCGCTACATAATTCTTGTAGCTCATTGTTTTTGCGGTTAACTTAAAGCTCATATTTTGATCAAATGGTGATTGAGATCAACAAATTGAAAGAGGTTTTTATTGAGAATTGGTTCATATGAAAACACCTCTCTCGGTTTTTTCACCGGTGTCATGGTTTTATATATTCAAATGGATCTTTACATCATATTTTTCCATTTTTCCACCAAATTTAAATAACTAAACCCTGTGAAATAGGAAATGAGCATATTCTGTAATTACTTCTTTTCAAAACGGTTGTAACCTATTTATATCTTTATCTAGAGAAGGATTTTGAATTCCTTAGGTTGAGAGGGGATATGAGACTATATATTGAATGGGAAGGAAGAGGAAAAGGGTTCAGTACTTAAGGAAAAATACTCTTTGGTTGCTTTATATGATTTTTGGGTTAATGAAAAGATTTTGAGCAGAGATTCTTGGACAGTTTGTCTCAGAGATTCTTGTGTTGTAATTTTGCACTATGTTATCTTTGTGAATGATTTTCATCTTGTTCATCATTATGTTTATTCTTTTATTCTGAGTGAATGATTATAGATAGAGAATTCATCATTAGTTCTCTTTATCTCACATTCAGTTTTCCTACATTAGTCTTATGATATTGTGACAGAATTAATCTATTGAGAGATGCTTTGTTATAATTTATGTGTTTCTTTCTTCTCACCACCATACTACAATACCTATGATGACTGACATACTGCTAGTTATCCATCCTTTGAAGTAAATTCGTTCATATTAACCAGTTTCTAAAGCTTTGATTTGAAATATCTTTATTATGACTCCATGCCCAATGGGTGTTTCACTCAACCATGCCATCATATTTTAAAAAAACCTCACTCAATTGAAGATCTATCCATTGTGTTCATTAAATAACTAATCTTTCTTGTGGTTGAGTTATCAGAGAGAGACCTATCTAGGTTGGAAGGGATAGCTTCCAATATGCAAGTTGGTTTATGGTTACCTTTGGTTTTTCCTTCCACGACCAAGGAAAAATATAAAGTAATAACATTTTGGCTTCGTTGTTGGGGAGAGAAGGTAAAATCTTCCCTGGGAAAAAATGACAAAGATCATATTTGTCTTCTGGTGGTGAAAAGAGGAAAAAAACAAACAGGTTGTGCATCATTCATCTGGAGACTCCAATAATTCTTCAATCAAAGTCAAAGACTCCGCTAGAATACAAGCCTTGTTGATAGAAACATGAAGGGACAAAGATTCAAGTATCAAAGTTTGAGTTTTCTCCAAGATGTAATATTATTTTTTATCAACTACCTCTTGTCCTTTCTTGAAAGTAATAAAATAATATTCCATTGCTTTCTCCATTCAAATGAATATCATACACCTGCACTTGTATATCCTTCTTTAAAAACTGTAAGCATACCTTCTTCTTGCATAACTGATATTTACTAAGATCCTTTCCCTGAGCCATATGATGTCCATGGTCAATATTGTGAGTCTTATGAGATCAAATCTGATATTATATCTCATGTACCTAAGACTATACCCTCCAAGATTCAAGAGAGATTTAGACCTTTGAAATTGCCACATACTTTCCATGACTTTCCTCTGAAGCATTACAAATATCTTCCTATGTTTGATGGAGAACTTGACAAGCTTTAAATTGAAAAACACATACATGCCTTTGAACATTTTACAAATCTCTTTGAAGTTGAGCATGATTATGTTTGTATGATAGTTTTTTCTCATTAACTATAGGGGGATGCTAAGGAATGGTTTAGGCATTTGCAACCTAAATCCATCAGTTCATGGGAGGAAATGAGTGATTTTTTTCTCAAGCTTTGGGGTGAGAGGAAGTCTTGGGATTTGTATCTTTCATAGTTTCACACCATGAAAAGACAAAAATATGAAACTATCACAATGTTTAATAGGAGGTTTTCCAATTTTTATTATAACATGCCTAAAGAAATACAAGCCTCAGAAGCTTCTACTAGGTTGTGTTATGCAGTAGCCTTCCATCCAGACTTATCATTTCTTCTCATGGAGGGGAAATTCTTGACCTTGCAGCAGATGTTTAGCGATGCTCATGAAATAGAAGACAATCTACAAGATTTTGGTAAGTTATTTGACCAGAGTGGGGATGAAGAATTGAATGTTGAAGAATGTCATGAGAGTGAACATAAAAAAAAAGGAGTTGATTTACATCCTGATCCTTTTCAGCATGAGTAGAAAACTAATTTTTCCATGAATTTTTTCGAAGTTTTCAATGATGATGTTTTTGTAGAGGATAAAGATCAGCTTATTGAAGAAAAATTTGTTGTCCCAATTTTCCTAGTTGATGATACTGTGGAGGTTTTTGATTTACCTAAATATTATAAGTATGATGATGACTATGATGTTGATTTTCTAGAGCAATCGGTTGTATGTTTTTCATTAGGAAATGATTATTTTCAGCATTCTAATGAAATCATTCAACCCATATAGTTTTGTAATGACATGGAACATGAAGAAAATTGTGAGTTAGATGAAGGTAACTCTTTACCATTATGTTTTTCTTCATTAAAAAATTTCAAAGAGAATTTTAAAATCATTAATGAAGGAAAGGAGTGTGAGCTGATGAAAATTCACATAGGCTTTCTGGAGCATAATGACAATATTATGAATCAACATAAATATTTTTAAGTTTCTCATGACCCTGTAGCTTGTTATATGGAGGATTTCAACAGTCAAAATTTACATCCATTGGTCAGCTGTGAATCTAAAAATAAGGATGATAAAGAGTTAGTATTACAACCAACATTTTTTCACTACTACATATTGAAAAATTTGCGACGAAATAATTCTTTCGTCGCAACACGCAAGAGAAAAAGTTCATTTTTCTAAATCTACCCCATATTTGTCGCAATATCGACAACTGCAGTTTGAATAAATTATTATGGTAAATGTTTGTCTCAATAGAGATGACTTTAGATTGTCCGTCGCTCTTGCGACAAACTTTGACCATAATAATTTAATTAAAATTTACCGTTGAAAATGACCTAAAATAAATAGGTGGAAAAAAAATACTTTTAGGTCACTATCGTCGCAATTGTGATGATAGTGACCTAAAATTGGCCTACAAATATTTGACGATTTAAAGATGTTGCGACAATCTTTCTATAACAACCACGGTTCCGAAAGGGTATTTTTGTGCGGAAAAATGTCGCAAATTGTTGTTAGAGGTGGGGAAAAAAGTAAATCGATTGAAAAGGGTGATGGTAGATATTATTTCCCTTGTAAAAAATGTTGCCTCAGACGTCCCGTAAGAATTTTAATAGAAACAGCTACAAAACATTGTAGGAAATATGGTCACATTGATGGTGGATCAAATGAATATCGTCCCATGGTAATTAGCTATATATTCATTATCTTTTTTTATTTTGTTTGAATGTGTGTTATAGTATACACTAATTTTGCATGATTGTTTGTAATTATAAAGTTAGAGTTGCCCTCTAACTTTCCGCAAAATATTGCACCAAGTATTAGTAGAAACGATGTTGTACAAGTTGAGGAACATCATCATGACCAAGCAAATGAGGATCTCATGGAAGAAGATGATGGGACAAATCAAGTTAATGATCCCATGGAAGAAGATGATGGGACAAATCAAGTGAATGATCCCATGGAAGAAGATGATGGGACAAATCAAAAGACCAAGATCTATTTTCACAGTGGGCTGAGGATGGGAAAAATGCTGGTATTTATGATGAACCTCTATTAGAAAAGGAAAATAAATGACTTTATGAAGGATCAAGAGAAAATCTTCTCTCTGCTACATTGTTGTTGGTGAACTTAAAGGTTATGAATAATTTGTCAAACACTTGTATG
>JASDQU010256759.1:0-15918 GCA_032191745.1 Picea mariana
ATAATTTCAGATAATAAGCCTCTTTGAGGGGGAAACCTCCTTTTACCCCACTTAAATGTTCAAGTACAAGATGATTGAAAATGAAAATGTCTCCTTGGTATATATAGGAGACTAGGAGGTATAATTACAACTAATGGCCTAAAGATGACATAAATAAAATACCATTACTAATATAATATGCCCCAATTAAGGGGTAATGAGCCAATATTAGGGCTTAACATCTTACTCATGAGATTTCTTTTTTTTTTGTCTTATATGTTTCATTCTTTTGAACGAAAACCCTATCTAGTAGAGATAAAAGATACACTCTTCTTTTTCATTTCATTTTCCCCATATTCTATGGGATATGTAATCTCAAGGAAGTGAAATTCATAAGTTTCTCTACTTGGAACACTCTTGGGACTTTATGTTATATATTTCATAGATATTCCCATCATGCCAAACTTCAACTCATTAGAAACCATGTTTTACTCACATCATTAAATTTTGATTTCTAATGATATCTTTCATTCATAATGGGGAAATCAATCTATCTAGATTGTAAACTAAGATTACTTGAACCTTTCCAGAGTGTATTAAATCACTCCCAATTACACAGTTATTTAATCTTTCCCCTCATAAGGTTTAAGATAATGACATATGATGTTTCACATTATTATAATTAATGACCAGAGGAAACAAAAAACTTTGTTGTGCAATGTTGAGGATTTGTTGAACCAGATATTTTCATATTCTAAGAATGACATAAGTTGGTTGGTGGACATGTATCTTTAGAAGATAGAAGGAATTGAATTCTTATGGTTCTAATTGTTATCTCCGATTTCACAAATAATATTATGTATGCATGAATTCAAATATTTCAACAATCAATGACATTGTGTCTCGTTTGGAACAGAATATTGTGGGAAAGAACATAATGAGTATTTTCAGGCAAAAGGATGTGATAGTTGACTAAATGAATGGAATATGAACACTTTAATGACTAGACTGTTGGGTTACTAAGAGGGGGCGTGAATCGGTAATGAGCAATTTATACCACTTATTAATCCTTTTAACCACAATGTATATTCAATTAAATTATTCACAATGTTCATAAATTCATCATTAATATGTGATTGCATCATATAACATTAAATTCCATCAGTGCATAATAAAAAATAATAGACACGTCTAAACAATGAAAATTACACTAGTATTTTAAGTGGAAACCAAATGTGTGGGTGATGCACGAGCATCACCAACAAAGCATAAGTGTGGAAGACAGTTGGGCGCACTAGTGCACATTTTGAAATATTTTGAATTTCAAATTGATCAATGTATTAATGAGATATCTGACATCACTTTTGGGTTATAAATGTATTTAAATGTTTTAATTCTAAACCATCACAAAAGGTTGATGGGGGAATGTATTTCGTTTTATGGATTGGATCGCATTACAGAATGGGAGCATACACTCTTATCTTTCTGACGAAACATTTATTGTAATAGGCATTGAGTAGTTGATAACTTTTAATTCCATTTAAGGTAGCATAATTTGGTTGGAGGGAATGCTCAAAGAGAACCCCTTTGTATAAATCTTTGTAATATTTCCCAATAAGAGTTGTTGTTAGTTGTTGATGATGGTTGTTGTCCATTGTTGATAATCGTTGTTGCTGCAAATAAAGGAAAACCGAGCAATAGCTTAATCTATCTTGTATAGGTCAAGGAGTAGTGAAGAACAATGTATGTATGTATACAAGTTTCAGTTGGATGAATATAACAGAGATATATTGTCCCAAATTTGTGTTGGTTATGTGTCTATCTGAATCAATGGTAGACCTTATGTTATTTTTCAATTCTCTATTATTCTGTTCTTGAATCCATGAATGCATTTTATTTGTTGAATGTATGAATCATTGTGGGGAATAGATAAGATTCAATCATTCTCTTTAGTGAGCGAGTGCAAGGTGTGCATAGTGTCCGCAAAGAGTGCGTGATCGAGTCTCTTTTGACTCGAAATCTATGAAGAGATAGTGGAACTTATATGTATGAAAGGAGTTCATCAATGTCTGCAACGAGTGCATCAATGTCAGCAATGAGTGCAAAACAGATTTTTCAGACTTGAAAGCTCAGGAAAGATAACGTGATTCAGTCACGAGGGATAAAAGTGGTTGAAGAACAGTCGCAAGGAATGTGAAATCATTCACAGAGGAGTGAGATTAGATGAAATTCTATTGCCAGGTGTGCACAGGCCAAGAATTCAAATAAGGGTCGAAGAAAATTTTTTAGAGGAACAAAGGAGGACCAAATAAGTTAAGCTCAGGAGGGAGAGTGGAGAAATGATTCAATGAAAGAAATCCTTGAACTTCTTGTAAAGGCCAATGGGAAAGATTCATTTTTAGAAGGAGAAGAACGATACCAGACCATTAGATCTGCTGAGTTGCAAGGAGGAGAATCATGAAGCATTTAGGTACCTCGGAGGATCGACAAGTTCGAAACTTGACGAAGACCAGGTCACGAAATAAAAATTCATGATTCAATTCTGACCGTTGATCATAAGAGGGCATGTGGAAAAGGGATCTAAGAATTCAAAAATCAGGAGATTGGAAGTTGAGAGTGAAAGGGATAGAGTTTCGCGGGGTCACAAAGTCTGAACCACTATGGGGTCAGCGAATCCGAGGAGATGCATGGTGTAATTTCAGATAAGTGGGGCTAAGGTATTCGGGAAGGAGTGAAGAAAAGGATTCAAGATATCCCCGAAGTCCGATCCATGAAGGAGGTAGACCCACAGTCACTTGCGGACGAGCCTCTGTGTGTGTGGGTAAGATAGTTTCAGGTGCCCGTAGGGACTCAAGGAATCATTCTCACTCAAGATTTCAAATGATCCAAGATCTATAGGTCAAGAAGCCAGAGCAGTATCAGAGCTGAGTACAAAATTGACTTATGTAGGGAGAAAGATAAGCGTCAGCACAATGCCACCTAGAAGACGTGTTGATCCACCTGTAGCCAACATAGCTATGGAAAGGGAGACGATATAACTACGTGTGAGGCTGGATTCCAAGGAAGCAACACAAAGGAGATTGCCTAACACTAGAGATGTCAGCGAGGTAGAAATCAATGAGGTCGAAATTGCATAAGTTGTAGTTAAGGATGTTGCGGAAGAACAATTGTTAAGAGTGGTTGTCGAATTGGGTATCAGAGAAAAGATTGACATCCCTAGGTATGAAGGAAATCTATACACTGAATAATTTATTGACTAGATACGAGAAATGGACAAGTATTTCAACTATGAGGATGTTGAAGAGGAGAAAAAGGTAATAAGGGACATGCAACACTGTGGTGGGATGAACTGCAAGCCGATAGGAGGAGTAAAGGAAAACAAAAGATCAAGAGTTGGGATCAAATGGTAGCCAAGTTGAAGGAGAAATTCATGCCCAAGGATTACCAGATAAATCTATTCAAGAGTATGCAGAACCTAAGACAGAGAGGATTGATTGTGAAGGAGTACACGGAAGAGTTTTATAAGTTGAGCATTAGAGCTGGACAAAGAGAGAGAGACGAGGAGAAAGTTGTGAGATACATCAATGGCTTGAGGTATGATATTGAATATGAGATCAATATGGAAATAGTCAGAAGGTTTGAAGCCATGTATCAGATGGCATTGAAGGAATAAGATAAGTTGGCTAGAAAACAGAGTCAGCAAAACAGGGGCCAAAGCTCAAACAGAGGCAAGGGAGTTGCCCAGGAGAAAACAAAGAATCCCAAAGATGAGGTGGAGAAAAAACATAGTCACTTTGAGAGAGGAGGAAGTTCTCATGGAATATAGAGTGGTGATATAATTTATTTTCCCAGAGGTAGAGGAAGAGGTAGAGGAGGAGAATTTAGGTGTTATGCCTGCAAAAAAACAGGACATATGTCTCGAGATTGTCCCATGAGAAAGAAAGAGGTGAAGCTCACATATCAGAAGCGTAGAAGTGAGATGCTAAGGAAGAAGGTGTAGAGGATGGAAGGTCCTTGATGATGAAGAAGTTTATTTTGAAGCAAGAACCAAAACCTGAAAAACCAGTGCAAAGGAACAATTTGTTTAGAACATCTTGCAAAACAAAGGATAGAGTTTACAAGGTGATAATTGACAGTGGGAGAACTGAAAACGTATTATCCACAGAGATGGTGGAGAATATATATATGGAGATGACTGTAGATATGAAACCATACAAAGCATAATGGTTGCAGAAGGGTCATCAGGTAACAGTTACTCAACAATGCCTAGTTAATTTCAAAATAGGGGGATATAGGGATGAGATCCTATGCGATGTGATTCATGTGGATGTTTGTCATGTTTTTTTGGGAATACCCTAGCAATATGATAGAAATTTTATTCATGATGGGAGGAGAAATACATCTACCTTAGAAAAAAATGGTAAAACACGCATGTTTCTTCTAATTGAGGAAAATAAGGTGAAGGAGGAAGCCAATGCGAGAGTACTTCTCATGAATGGGAAGGAAATGTTGAATGAAGTAAAGAAGGAACAAGATATGTAGTTTTTTGTAGTAAGGAAACCAAGGGTTATCCTTACCAGTACTTCATTGGAGGATTTTCCTAAGGAATTTCAAGAGCTACTAGATAATTTTGTTGATATTGTAGTGGATTAATTGCCAAATTCATTACCACCTATCAGGAGCATCAATCATCACATTGACTTGATACTAGGAGAAAGCTTAGCGAATAAAGAAACATACAAGTTTACACCTCCAAAGAATCAGGAAGTGAAAAGATAGGTTCAAGATCTGATAGACAAGGGATTGGTTAGAGAAAGTTTGAGTCCATGTGCAGTGTCGACTGTACTAAGTCCAAAGAAGGATGGAGGATAAAGAATGTGTATGGACTCAAGGTCCATAAAGAATATCACCGTCATATACAAATTTCCATTACCGAGGATGGACAACGTAATGGATTGCTTGAGTGGGGCCAACTATTTTCAAAAATAGATTTGAAAAGAGGGTATCACCAGATCAAGATGAGAGAAGGTGATGACTGGAAAACAACATTCAAAACAAATGAGGGATTTTATGAATGGCTTGTTATGTTGTTTGTCTTAATGAATGCCTCGAGTAATTTTATGAGGCTAATGAATGAAGTGTTAAAGGATTTCATTGGTAAGTTCGTGATTGTGTATCTAGATGATATACTGGTGTTTACAAAGAGTAAGGAGGAACACTAGAGACATTTGAAATTGGTGATGAGGAGGCTACAGCAAGAGAAGTTGTTGATTAATTTGAAAATGTAATCTTTCATGAAGACATAGCTCATATATTTGAGTTTTGTTATTTCTTCAAATGAGTTGAATATGGATCCTGAAAAAGTGAAAGTGATCAAAGAATGGCCATCACCAAAGAATATATTTGAGATAAGAAGCTTCCATGGGTTAGCAAGTTTTTATTAGAAGTTCATCAGGAATTTTAGTGGGATTAGTGCACAAATGATGGATATGGTGAAGAAAAGACACAAGTCTTTCAAATGGAAAGAAGAGGTTGAGCGAAGCTTCAACATATTGAAGGAGAAGATAACTGAATGCCCAATTTTGGTTCTACTAGATTTCAGAAAGATGTTTCAAGTAAGATGCAATGCAAGTGTAGTTGCAGTTGGAGCAGCTTTAAGTCGAGACAATAGACCTATTTCATATTTCATTGAGAATTTGAATGGGGCTAAACATAAGTACTCCACATATTACAAAGAGTTATATGCCATAATCCAAGCATTGAAGAAATGGAGACATTATCTCGTACCGAAGGAGTTTGTTTTGTATAGAGATAATCACACTTTTCAATTCATAACCAGACAAGAGAAGTTAAACCAAAAACATGCTAAGTGGATAGAGTTTATGAAAATTTTCACTTTTGTCATAAAACATATTTTTGGAAATGCTAGTAAAGTTGTTGATGCATTGAGTAGGAGAATTTTGATTTTGCAGGAATTTCAAATCAAAACCTTAGGGTGTGATCACCTTAAGGAGATGTATCATGGTGATCCAGAATTTGGAGAAGCATATGAAGCATGTGTGAATCCTGGGCTCAGAGATAAAAGCCAGTGGGATGAGTATATGATTCAGGATGGATTGATGTTCAAGGATGCCAGTTGTGTATACCCAGATGTTCAATGAGGGAGAATTTGTTGAAGGAAAAGCATAGTGGAGGTACAGACAGACACTTCATCCATGACAAGACATTTTCTCAATTAGCCAATTCATATTATTGCTCAGGTATGAGAGCGAAGGTGAATAAATTTATGAACAATTGCAAGATTTGTCATTATTCCAAGGGGAAGAGATAAAACACTAGCTTGTATCAACCATTGCCTATTCTAGGGAGGCCTTGGGATGCAATAAGCATGTATTTTGTATTAGGATTGCGAAGAACAAAAAGAGTAAATGATTCCACATTTGTGGTGGTAGATAAATTTTCGAGGATGGCACACTTTATTCCATGCCAAAAGACCAGTGATGCAACGCATGATGCAAACTTATTTTTAAAAGATATTGTGAGACTCCATGGATTGCCCAAGAATATAGTTTTAGATAGGGATACCAAATTTGTTGGTCATTTCTGGAGGACGTTGTGGAAAATGTTGGGGCCAGAGCTATTTTTTAGTTCTGCATATCATCCTCAAATAGATGGACAAACTGAAGTGGTGAATAGAATCCTAGGAGATTTACTGAGGAGTTTGGTCACTGAACACCATAGTCAGTGGGATTAGATTCTAGCACAAGACAATTTTTCATATAATGACACAGTGAAGGAAAATTCCATTTCAAATCATGTATGGAATGAACCCAAGTGGAGTTTCGGAGCTAAGATATCTAAAGCAAGGGGAGTTCAGAAGCATGGGAGCTAGAGATTTTGTTGTAGAGATGCAGGAACTTCACAATCAGATCAAGGAGCAGTTTAAGAGGAGCAATAGTGAATACAAACATAGAGCCAATCATCATAGGAGAAAGCTTGAATTTGAAGTTGGAGATCAAGTTCTAGCATATCTAAGGAAAGATAAATTCCCGAGGGTAACATACAACAAAATGAAGTTGAAAAAGATAGGGCCATGTAAAATCTTGAGGAGATTTGGTGAGAATTATTATGAGTTAGAGCTGTTGGAAGATGTGGGTATATTGCCCATATTCAATATCCCAGACCTATATATTTACAGGGAAGGTGGAACTCAAAGATCTGAATATTAGAGAAAGATTCAGTGGGAGAAACAAATCCTTATAGTCGAGAAGTTGTAGATGGAAAGGATCATAGATCAAATAATTGGTAAGAAAACCAGAAGGAAGACGTATTTTGAAAACTTGGTAGAGTGGAAAGGATGACCAGTAGAAGATGTCAACTGGGTTAATGAAACAAAGATCCAGAAGCATGGAAAATCGGTGCAGGAGCTCATGGACAGGATTCCATGAATTTTTCAGCCAAGGGAGTATGATGCAGGAGCATCGCCAGCAAAGGATAAGTGTGGAAGACAGTTGCGCACACTAGCGCACCTTTTGAAATGTTTTGAATTTCAAATTGATCAATGTATTAATGAGATATATGACAGAATTTTTGAGTTATAAATGTGTTTAAATGTTTGAAGGTTGAACCATCATGAAAGGTTAATGGAGAAATAGATTTCATTTTATGGATCAGATCGCTGTACAGACTTGGAGCATGCACTCTTATTTGTCTGACGTAACATTTATTGTAATAGGCATTGAGTAGTTGATATCTTTTAATTCCATTTAAGGTAGCATAGAGTGGTTGGAGAGAATGCTCGAAGAGAACCCCTTTGTATAAAGCTTTGTAATATTGCCCAGTAAGAGTTATTGTTAGTTGTTGATGATGGTTGTTGTCGATTGTTGATAATCATTGTTGTTGTGGATAGAGGAGAACCGAGAAATAGTTGAATCTATCTTGTATAGGTCAAGGAGTAGTGAAGAAAAATTTATGTATGTATACAAGTTTCAGTTGGATGAATATAACAGATATATATTGTCCCAAATCTGTGTTGGTTATGTGTCTATCTGAATGAATGGTATAACTTATGTTATTTTTCAATTCTTTGTTATTTATGTTCTTAAATCCATGAATGCATTTTCTTTGTTGAATGTATGAATCCATGTGGGGAATAGATAAGTTTCGATCATTCTCTTTAGTGAGCGAGTGCAAGGTGTGCATATTGTCCGCAAGGAGTGCATGACCAAGTCTGTTTCGACTCAAAATATCAGAAGAGATAGTGGAACTTANNNGTATGCAAGGAGTGAAGAATAGAGTTTTCAGACTTGAAATCTCAGGAAGGATAGTGCGATTCAACCACGAGGGATAGAAGCATCTGGAGAACAGTCACAAGGAGTGTGAAATCATTCAAAGAGTAGAAAGAGTAGATGAAACTCTGTTGCAAGGTGTGCACAAGCCAATAATTCGACTAAGGGTTGAAGAGAATTGTTCAAAGGAACAAAGGAGGACCAAAATAGTTAAGCTCGGGAGGGAGACAGGAGAAAAGATTAAAGGAAAGAAATCCTTAAACTTCTCGTAAAGGCCAGTGGACAAGATTCATTCTCAGAAGGATAAGAACGATCCCATATCGTTAGATCTAGTGAGTTGCAAGGTGGAGAACAATGAAGCATTTCGGTACCTTGGAGGATCGACAAGTTGGAAACTTGATGAAGACTAGGTCTCAAATTCTAAAGTCATGATTATATTTCAACTATTGATCATAAGAGGGCATGTGGAAATAGGATCCAAGAATTTGGAAATCGGGAGATTGGAGGTTGAGAGTGAAAGGGATAGAGTTTCATAGGGTCGCGAAGTCCGAACCACTTTGGGCCTGACGGATTCGAGGAAACCCGTGGCATGAGTTCAGAGAAGTGGGGCTGAGTGCTTTAGGAAGGAGTGAAGAAAAGGATTTAGGATATCCGTGAATTCCGATCCGTGAAGGACGTAGACCCATGATCACAACCACAATTACTTGCATAAGAGCCTATGTGTGTGTGGGTAAGATAGTTCTGGGTGCCTGCAGGGACCCAAGGAGTCGTTCTAACTCAAGAATTCAAATGATCCAAGGCCAATATGTCAAGCAACCCTTTAGAGGGAAGGGGGTTTGAGCCAGAGGGGAAACCACATAATGCTTTTATTATATTTATTTAATAATTACATTCAAGGAAGAAACAACTTCCAATTCTCCAAATTGAACTTAAAGGAGGCTCCAACCCCCTAGTTTCTCAGGCTACAACCTAAGGGAAGCTCTAACTCCCCAATTATTTGGCTACAAAAAAAGGAGGATACAACCCCCTATGTTCTATGGCTACAACTATAAGGTGGATACAACCACTTATCCTTGACCTGTCCTATCGTCCTGAAGCTAGATTTCACATAGATGATGAAACCACTACCACACTATCACAATGATATATACCACTGTAAAAATGTACCAATCTATGACAACAAACTGTACCCAACCTGTACCAATAGATTGAGATCAACTTGCACCTGTAACCTTCTTGTACCAACATAAACCAACAGGTACGCGACCTATTTGTTCTACAACTCGCATATGTACATACTATGTATATACTACAACCTACATATGTATGTGGCTTGTCTATACTGCAGCCTATGTATGCCTTCTAAAACTAGGATTTTCACCTTCCTGGATAAATTTGACCCTTTGTTGCCTCTGTCATATCAACCTGCAACTTGACAGTGTGTCTAAACTATAGTTATTTCCTGTGCATCCATCTTGATACATATCCTTTAACAAAATGCATCTATGGATCTCTAGTCATGTGCCATACATGTGTATACAATCATGAACAAGTGTGATAACCCTCACATCGACTAGACATCAAACCCTTAGTATTATTCATCCTAAAACTATACCAAAAACTTCAATAATATGACATAACCAAAATCTCTCAACCACGTATCACAAAAACCTCAACCAAATACCAAGAAATACAAGATATCCCTCACACTCAAGCTAACAAGATGTGCCAATGATAGATATCAAATATATCGACTTTGTATTCTTGTATATATAACTTATATAGTAAATTCCATACAACCAATAACTTATATAGGGTAAATCCTCAAACCCCCATAACCATATCTGATGTAGACAACAATATCCAACTACACATAGAAATAAGACATGCCTTTTGAACCTGTAGACAAATCTATTGTTCTTGATCACTATAGACCTTCCTAGGAGCTTGCTTTCAGACTCTAGATACCTGAAATCTTCATCTCCTCAACTTTTCATGCATTTTCCTTAATGTAAACGACCTTTCCTTCTTTAGCATGCATATGCATGCACTTTATTCTCCTTCAACCTTCGTATCTACATGTTTTTTTCCACTACATCCTGGATACACCTCAAAACCTAAGGGTTTTTCAGTAATTCTACAATTCCAAAACTTTCGTCGCCAACCCTCTTTTTCTACCTCATACTTGTGTAACATTATATGTATCAATGAGTACCTACAATAAACCTTTCACAAATAGTAGATATTCAATGTGCTCATTAGGTGCTAATAGGTGTTAAAGTAAGATTTGCCTCACCCTATGCAATCTTGCAGAGAGGGTCTTATTTGATTCCCCCATGCAGAATTACTTTCCTTGATTGATAAATCAAAAGAAAAAATAAATATTTTTCCACTTGTATGCACCTTGTAAGCTAAACAACATGCGTATACGTTGGTTTTTCCACTACAACTCGTGTACATCAGGATTTGTGCCAGAAAACCAAAATTGAATGTCGGGTTTCCATGTCATGACAGGATATCTCTGATCCTTGGCCTTCCATATACTGGAAATGTTTCGAATCGACCCTTCAGTTGCATTTTAAAGGCTATAAAGAAGCCAATTCTGAGCTATGGAAAAAAGGAGAGAATTCAACTTTGAGAGAAAAGTTACTCTGGAGAAATTATTACTTCATTATTGAGTTTGCATCCCTTTGTCCTTTAAGTTTGAACACAGTGTTCAGCCCCGAAGATCTCCCCTTATTGATGGAGAACCTCTTTGTCTCTCTTATATGAGCATGCCTTTGGTAGAGGATTGAAGTGGTGGAGGCCCATTTGGAAGGAATTCATTTTCTTGGTTCTGAACTGTGCCGACATGAAAGTCTGTAATGTTTTCACTTTTGTTGATCATTTATTAATAGAAATACTCCTTTCCTGTCCATTTGATATCTTGCAAATACATGTTTTATGATCCATGAGCATGTTTGTTTTGTATATTGATGGATTATGCTATCTAATGTGCTAACCTTTTATATTATCATTATATTATTTCTTTTCTTGTTTGTTGAGAACTTGTTGTAGGTATAAATATTTGGGTCAAAATGATCAATGGTGGACATCATCAAATGTTTGGATGAGGTAGGCCTCTTTATTATCTCTCTTGCACATTAGTTTATATATCATATGTTGGAATTAAGTCAATTTCTAGAGTCATACCTGTCTATTGTGGTTCACCATAACCATAGAGATATTTTCCTCGTAACAATAGGAGACCCTTGATCTCTTATTTATACTTTCCAAGTAGCTTCCTCAAGGGGTCGTGTTCTAACTCACTTTACCCAACTTACTTATTTTAGGGTTAACCCACTTCTGACTACTTGTCCACTTACAACCACTTTATACATAAATAGTAAGTTCTCTCCACTTCTAGTTGGAACTAACTTTATTATTTAATTTATTTATTTTTCAACCACTTTGACTTACCCATAAATAGTAAACTCACTACTTCTTGTTGCAACCATTTTATTATTTAAATAATTCCTCTTTGCAACCACTTTGACTACTTTATTATTTAAATAATTTCTCTTTACTCACAACTTCTTGTTGCAACTAATGTTTATATAATTATTCAATTCATAAATTATTTTCCCTTAACTAACTTATTTTTTCAACCACTTTATTATTTAATTTATTTCTTGGTCAGCCACTTTGACTATTCAATCTTATCATCACAACTACTTTACCATAATTACCAAACTCACAACTTGTTGTTGCAACTAATGTATTTTTAATTATTTTCTTAATGCAACAACTATACCCATGATTAACTCCTAGTTACCATGAATTTGAATAGTACACTTCTTCTAGGATCTTCTAGAATAATTGACTTATTTGACCTTCTAGGGGCTTCTAGATAACTCATGAGGGTTCTCCAACTTCACATGGCCATAAATCTCTAACCGTGAGGATTTATGTGACGTTCGACATATCACCAGAAATGGCATGACATGTACTATCCACATAGAATAGTATTAGCTACATATTCATTGATATTCATGCTTTTATACCTCAAACAAACTCGAGTCCCTTACCTATACCTTTGTGCTACCAGAATTCACTACCGAAATTCCCCAAGGGTTGAAATCCAACTGTAAGGGTTGAAATCAATATAATGTCACTCTCCAATGTTTGAAATCAATGAAAAGAAAATATCAAAACCAATTTTCCATCAATCTAAACGAACTTTCTCACAATCTCCCCCTTTGGAATTAATGGAAACACCAACATTGATGGCAACACTTAGTCATGATAACATCCATGCTCATACTTCTCATCATTGTTTCTAACTCTCCCCCTTTGACATCAATGTAAAAGGGTATCTCCCTTCGGCGAAGCTCCCCCTAATTGAACTCTCCTTGGGACTATTCCCCTGTCTAAATACCTTTGATATTTATCTATGTTTCTAAGCCTATGATTACTCTCTCCCTTCATCTGAATAATATATTCCCCTTTTACAATGGCTATCACTTTGATGCAACACTGAATTAATATCACTCATGCTTCCCTTGTGACCATCTCTCCCCCTAGAATCATACCTCTGCGCTTTATCTCCAAGCATCTAACTCTCTATCCATGCATCTGAGAAATGTCTCCTCCTGGAATCATACCTCTGTTCTTACCTCTCTGTCCGAAAATTTCTCTGAATTATCTTTCTACATGTCTTCCTACTTCTATTTCTCTCCCTTGACTTCTCTACAAGATGTTGTGTAGATGACATGTAGGGATTCCTATACCTGCTTCCTTCTGGATCTTTTGTCCAACGGTGCTTCCTTGTGTAATTAAATGAAATATATGAAAAGCATTCAAGAATAAGAATTCAAATATTGTTGTGTCATTATTATCCATTATGATAATGTTCCTTTATTTCTAAACCACTCTCTAAACCAATATATGAACCAATATTTGAATCCATTCTCTCATCCACTATCATATATCTATCCAAACCTACTAAGTGTTCTTACGAATCTATCTCTATCTATACTTCCCATGACTCTGATGCTCAACTATCCACAATGTCAACCCATATTTCACTATAGCATTATGAATTATTCACTATTGCAACTGATCATCAGATGTAAAATGTGTCCACTGGTCTTCTCTATCTTTAATCCAAACTCTCCATATATGGAACAACCTGTGTTAAATATATCCTTGTCTAAATACAATCATATACTTCTTCTTGTGTAATTTTTTCAATTGATCAATCTGTCATACTAAACTTCTTCTAATTGACTGATCTGAGTATGTCTACTCGAACTCTGTAAGATGCTCAAAATATTGTTCTTTGATCTGTCTCAGCTACTGCATAAACTCCCCTATATAATATTCATATTACCTAGCAATCTCCAAGCTGGATGTCTCAGAAAAATATCTACTTGGATACAGAGTCATCATCATCATTGGTAGACTCAACATATTTATGAACCATGACTTCTTTCTTTCTATCTGTAGATTCATATTGCACTACAATTCCTGAAAGTACAATCTCTTCAACATGTTCTTGTTGGCCCTTGACCAAGTTTTGAAGAGTACTTGGTCTTACTCAACCTCTTTTGGGACTGCGATAGCTTGCCAAGGAAGGAGCGCAATGCGAAGCAGGAAATAAGGAAGCAAGACCTATTTTGGGGTCCATTTTATGGTTTTGGGTTGATGTAACGGGAAACGGATGTTGGCCTTGTTGGAATATGTTTAAAAGGTAGCATATGCTTGTCATTGATGGCAAGTACAACAGTGAAGATCGCATGAGTATAGGAAGAATGTAACAGACGACCATTAGAAGAAGTTTGGGAAGACGCTGCAGAGGATGGTTGGCATGCTTTATAGGCAGTATGCGCTTTTCATTGATGGTAGGATCAAAGTGTGCATCGATGGAAAAACAAGAACAATGTAAGCTCAGGAGGAATTAGCGCAGAGTCGAATGCAATGCGTAGGTGTGCACCAGGGATGAGGTTAACTCATGGCTAAAGCTCAAGGGAGATAGCATACTTAGGATCACAGGTGGATCAAAGGTCGAGGCCTTTGACACTTAGAAATTCTTCCAAGTAAGGAGGATGCGTAAGCTTGGACGAGAAGTGTCAGTGATCGTTGGATCCCATCCCGAATTCCCGATGACCGTCAGATCTCAATGTAGACAAGAGGAGTGTGCAGATATGGAGGATAGATATCGAGCGTTAGATGCAAGTGTAGGGTCCGACCACCGTTGGATCGAAGAGAACCTACACGTTCTTTAAAGTGCAAGGAGTGGAGGGCTCACAAAATCCCGAAAGAAGGAGGATCGTCCATCTTCAGGCAGGACATGTGGGGATAGATCGTCAGTTCGCTGACTGGAGAGTCAAAGGAATGATGTTCCCTAACCTCTCGAAATCGAGATATCTAAAATTGTGATTTAATCTCAACTGTCAGATTAAGGTTGAATCTGGACTGTTGATTCCAGTCCATGTTGGAGTTTCAGTGATCGAGAGTTGGAGATGTCAAGTAATATCATCCACTGGAATCCCGATTTCACAATATGAAAAATTGTGACTTAATCATAGCCATTGAATCAAGATAGAATCTGGACCGTTGATCCAAGTTCCTTTCAGGGTTTTGAGGATCGAGTGTTGAATATGTCAAAGAATATTACTGGATATCGCGATATGTGAAATCGTGACGTAATTGCGACCATCAGATCAAGATGTGATCAGGACCGTTGATACAACTTCTTTACGGAGTTTCATAGATCAGGATTTGGAAGTGACAAGAACATTCACCATAGGAATGTCGAAATCGTGATATGCGAAATCGCGATATGCGAAATCGCGAAATGATCCGAACCGTCAGATCAAGTGTTGATCGGGACCGTTGATCCCAAAACATTTCGGGGTATCAGGGATCGCAACTTGGAGAGTTGAGATGCCTCATATCTAGACTAAAAAAATGTGAAATCGTGAAAGCGCCTTATGCATAAGGCTGTGGACACATCCCTTGGTCACATCAGCAAGAGATGGAGGAAAGAGCTAGAGAAACCAAGCTCGTTTTTGGGGATCGTGACTGGGGATGTTCAGACACATGGTCACACGAATGTCGAATTGTTGAATGTTGAAATGACAAAATGAATGCAAGATCCCATGGAATCAATCCAATGGTGCAGGTGAATTTGAACAAGATCGGAGGGCTATTGTAGCACGACATAGTATAACTGCCAGAAACCACTGATGGTTTCAGCTAGAGGACTCGAAGACACTTGGGGATGATTGAAAGAGAAGGTGAAGAGCCTCTGGGAATATTCAAGAGGGATGAAGATGTTCATGAAGACGATTGACAGCTGGATGGGCATTGAGGTCTATAACTGAAACAGAGAAGGTGAGCTCGACTGTCACAGAGAAGACGAAGAGTCTCAAACTGCTAGAGAGACTGAGGAATCTTAGTACAACATACAATGATGTTGAACAATTGGAAAATGACCATAGAAGATGAAGAGTCATGATGATGATCAGATAGAGCACTCAAGTTGTGGAGGAATTTGGCGTGGAGTGAGAATGCAGAGGCATTGCGAAGATTGCATGCACAAAGAAAAAAGAGACTATAAGAATGCAAAAGAAAGAAGAGAGAAGAGTAGTCGTTGTGTAGGAGGATT
>JASDQU010256767.1:1788-15993 GCA_032191745.1 Picea mariana
CAATACTTGATAAAACTAGACAGAGAGTCGGACCACATGCCGATGGTATTGTTGGTTCAGCACAAACAAAGCCCGCTGAGTAATTGACGAAGTAGTTGCAATAGTTATCTATAAAACACACATCGGCCAACCAAACTACTACTTTTGCTACTCCCCCTACCAAAACGTTGGAGGTACACACAGTGAAATCGACTAACCCAAAGGCCACCCAGCAGCCTAAAGAAAAGAAAAAACAATGAAAGAAGGATAAGGGGGATAAAAAACCTACTGATAATGCTGGCGGGGAAAACACTGAGAAACAAAAGGCAAGGTATCCATGCAACTTGTGCGTGGAATATTACCCGACCCATCTATGTCCTCGGCTTGCAGAAGCCCAAAAGTTTGTGACGCAGCAAAAACCTGTTGTGTTGACCAATCCATTTCAACATGGGCAAAATCTAACCCAAGCCTCTGCAAGCACGGAAGGGGGCAGCCAAGAACCCTCTCCACCTGCGAATAACCCCACATCTATGAACATCTATATGGTGAGGGGTGATGCTTTTATATCGACTAGAGCGCATCACTATAGTAAACCAAGCACTTCTGAGAAGGGTAAAGAAGTCGAACTCCCATCTCTTCCTCTACAGATTGAGAAGATGTTGGGCGAAAAAATGACACACATTCCCAAAGGCGCATTCAAAAAAGCTTCTCATAACCCAAACGCAAGGGCTGCCCAGAACTACTCTGTGGTAGAAGATTTATCACAAACCCCTTGTGTGATGTCCACTTTGGAGGTCCTCCAAAGATGCCCTTCCCAGAGGAAAGCCTTGTTAACCGCTTTAGGATCTATCGAGACTTGTAATCCAGATACAATCATGCTAGATACAACCGACTTAAAACCTCGTCTGCCTTACCACGTAGCATTTCAGATAGTAGTGGCTTATCCCATGAAAACTTTTACTTGGAATATCTTCCGCACGGTAGTTGATGAGGGTGCCTCGACTTGCGTTATGTCATTGGCATGTTGGAAGGTTGTTGGCCAGCCCGTTTTGTTTCCGTCACCTACTATCCTCACCACTTTCGACAGTCGTTCCTTTCGACCACATGGTATCGTTCCTTCTTTCCCCGTACAGTTAGGAGGGAAGACCGTGTGTGTCAAAGTAGAGGTAGTTGATGCTCCCCTCGACTATAACTTCTTGTTAGGAAGGAGTTGGACTTATGCCATGCAAGCAGTGGTTGCTACAATTTTTCGGGTGTTTTTGTTTCCACACGAGGGCCAGATAATGACCATCGATCAATTGTTTTTATCTAGACCTGACCCTGCATTGGGGGCATCCACGGTCCCAATGATTGATAATCCTCAACCAAGTGTCATCAACGTAGGGGCTAGTTTGTGCCCATATTTGATGGGTACCTTCGATTACCCGCCCCCTCAAGGCGATATCAAGTTTATATCCAATCACCATAAGGTTGATATTTTTCAAGTTTCATCATTCCGCACAACTTACTTCAACGATCCATGGATACTTCCTTCCCCATCAGCCATTATGGACGGGACAGGGCACCCAGGCATGTCCATGCCCTTGTCCGCAGCTGAAGTAGCATACTCTTTAGTCCATCAAGTTTCAACTAGCACTGATCCAACTCCCGCACAAGAGTTTGATCCACTTCTAGAGTCTATTTGGGCTCAAGGTTCTCTCACTGGCACCGATTTTTTAGACTTGGTCATGCCCTCTGACAAAGCAATAATTGAAGCAATGACTAGTCTGGACAAACCTTGGGAATATCTTCATCACAGATCATACTTCCTCCCAGAGTTAAGCCGAATCGAAGCAGGAGAATTCACCGTGACTATGACGGGATATCGGTCTTGTCCTATTAATCTCTTAGCTACCCACGAATTTTATGCTGAGGGTAATATGGAAACCATCGCTGAAACCATACTGATCAATATCTCCTGAAACCCTGGCATTGTGGAGAATGTTTTCGTCGGAGCTAACTGCTCCCCCAGAGAGATTCAACTCTATACAGATCGTTTCAAAGAATTCCATGACGTTTTTGCTTAGTCTTATGAGGAAATGCCAGGTATCGATCCAAAAATAGTTGAACATGAAATCACAATGTATCCTGATGCCAAGCCTCTTTGGCAAAAGCTTCATCTAGTTAATTCTAAGAAAGCAGCAACCATTAAGGTTGAGGTTGAGAAATTGCTAAAATCCGGGTTTATCTATCCTATCCATTTGACCCAATGGGTGTCAAACCCCGTGCCGGTAAATAAAAAACAAGGCACGATTTGTGTATGTATTGACTTCCGCAATTTGAACAAGGCCTATCCCAAAGATAATTTTCCCACACCGTTCATTGACCATATCATTGATGAATGTGTGGGTTGCAAATCCTTTTCTTTCATGGATGGTTTTTCGGGATATAATCAAATCCAAATCAAACCCGAAGACCAACACAAAATGACATTCATCTATCCATGGGGTACATTCGCATATCGTAAGATGCCTTTTGGTCTCAAAAATATTGGAGCCACCTTTCAACGGGCCATGTCCTTCTCTTTCCATGACCTCAAGAATATAGTCGAGGCCTATTTATATGATTTATCATCTTGATCTCGCAAGAGAATGGATCATCCCACACACCTTCGACTTATCTTCAAACGTTGTCGCTACTTTCAGATTTGCTTGAATCTAAACAAGTGCAGCTTCTGCGTAATGCCAGAATGATTGTTAGGTTTCATAGTGTCAACAACAGGGATCATGGTCGATCCTCTCAAGGTTGAGGCAATAATTCAATTGCCTCCCCCCATGCACAATCCTTCAACTTCAGAGTCTACAGGGGAAGGCAGATTTTCTAAGATGCTTTATCACTAACTATGCTGAGATCACCAAGGGCTTCATGCGCTTACTTAAAAAAGACGTTCCTTTTTATTGGGACGATGCCGCTCAACTCTCTTTCACCGCATTGAAACATGCACTCACAACTACCCCTTTGCTTCGACCACCTAACTATATCAAGGATTTTCTATTATATCTGGCTGCAGCAGAGTCAACCATTGGCATGGTCTTAGTTCAGGAAGATGACTTGTTCTTAGAATATGTCATCTATTACCTGAGCCGAGGCCTCGTAAGACCAAAACTATAAACAAATGGGTAGGTAGAAGCTGTAAACAAAACTCTTAAGACCATTCTACAATGAACTATCAACTCAGCCAATTCAAATTGGCATTTGATGTTATACTCTGCATTATGAGATTACCGAACATCTTTTAAGATTGCAACTTGTTTCTCACCTTTTCAACTCATTTACGGGCTAGAGGCAGTCTTTCCCATCAAATGTCAGATCCCGTCTCTAAAATTGGCAGTACAATTACTGCCAGACACTTCTCCACTTGAATAATGGTTAGTATACCTTGAGCATCTCAATGAGTAGCATCGTGATGTGGCCCTGGCCAATGAGGCTCAAAAACATAAGGTCAAGTGTCAGTATGATAGGTCCACTCATCCTCGGATTTTCTCTGAAGGCGACCTTGTCCTCGTCTATGACCAAGATAAGGACCCCCTGGGGAAAGGAAAATTCAAACCCATGTGGTTCAGACCTTTCATCATAAAAGAGGTTTTAAAAAAGGGTGCTTATCGTCTAGTTGATTCTGAAGGGAATGCTTTGGCGGAGCCTAGAAATGGGCTCTACCTCAAGAAGTATTACTCATAGGCAAGTCACTGTGGGTAACTTTTTGTAACATATGTATAGTCTTTGTGATATTACTTTTTAGTTTCTTTTAGTGTTATGGACATGTCGTTGATGTTATATTTTGTCACTATGGTAGATGTCAAGTGATTCTGAGGTGTTCATTGGTTATGTAGATGGTGCTAGTTAGCACACTCGGAGGCTTGCCTCTGCCGCTTGGGTAATCTTTACACCTCAAGGCCAATTATTATCTTCTGGAGGTATATGCTTAGGTGACACCACAAATAATGTCGTCGAGTATAGTGCAGTTATGGAGTTGCTTCATGATGCTTTGTCATTAGGTATCTCTCATCTCTGGGTCTATCTCGACGCTCAACTGGTTGTGTCTTAGTTAAATAGAGTATACCGGGTTCATGATCCAACTTTACATCGACGATTCCTTAGGGTACGTCTCTTAGAACAAAACTTTGATTATATTACATATTTTCATGTTCCTAGGAGATTAAACCAAGTTACAGATACTCTAGCTAATCAAATTTTAGATTGGCATCTTGCACACATATGAAAGCACATTCACATAAACATGTAAATACATTTTTTTCACACATGATTCATAAGACACAAAAAACAAAAGCCATATATAATATCATAAAGTAACCAGAGTACACTGATGGATGTAAGCGCCTCAAAAATAGGACCAATAGCGAGTCACAGGGCTTATGCCCTCAAAAAATATATACAAGTAATGCTCGTGGCACGTCAAAATGTTTAGCTAAAGTCAGGGCCTGTGGGCCCTGTTATACTAGTCCACAGTGTTGGCTAAACGCCGAAACAACTGGACCCATGTCCGTGGTGCCCCCACTACATGAGGCTACATAGATGGTGGCAGGTCCTCAATCTCTACCATCGGGATTGTGCGAGTGAGCGTAGTAAAGTTACGCTCGACTCGTCTCAATACCCTCTCAGACTCCCCGACTGGAAGATATCCTACTACAGCGGGTCCCCCTGTGGCGGCAGGTGCGGCCCCTGGCCGAGGACAATGCCTGTTCCTCGCATATTCAACGGGTTGCACTAGTCCCACATCTGCACACAATGAACACATATCCATCAAATACTCTAGTATAACAGAAAAAATGATATATATAACGAAAACAACATAAAAATTACATATGTTTAAAACACAAAAAATAACTACAAAGGTGGAGACTTACCCATCTCCCCTCACTCCTCACCAGGAGGTACTGGTATCTCAGGGTCTCTCGAGAAATCAATCCTGGCATAGGGGTAATCCTCTATAACTGGGATCTATCGTGACAGCCACGCAAAGAAGTCATCATCGAAGGACTCATTGGTCCTTCTGCCACCCTGTCGCAGCAGTAATACTGCCCATCTACACACAACATGAAGAGAGGCTTGATGTCCTCGTACCACTACTCGAGGACTAAAACCCAAAACTCTCTAAAAAAAGAATGAACACAGAATGGTCCTGAACCCGAAGTTCCTATGTGTCTGCAAATGACAATCTGTCAGTTGTCTTTTCATACACTCAAGCAATGTGGTACTCCATTTAAAAACTTGTGCATTTAAGCACTGGACTGCACAGTTCATCTGTGCACGGGATGCCTAATGTAGAGCTGCAGAACCAGTAATTCACCCAAGAAGCAATACTATTGTCTATAGCGATAAGTTAGTGATCTTGCTTATGGGCACCTATGTGCTCGAGTGGTTTGTATCATCTGCACAATATAGACCTATCAATTCCGCTATGTTATGTGGCCCTGAAGGAAAAGTCCGAAAATTGACTGGTTCCCCTCTCCTAGAGAGGCCAATCAAAAAGTAAATGTCCTCGACCATGGGCACCAGTGACTACCCCTCTAACATGAATGCCTCTGCATCCGGATGCCAGTAGTCAACCAAGGCATTCACTAGCCTAGGTTGTGACCACATGAAATGACATAGGAAAAACTTGACTAACCCACATTGCATCAAAGTAGCCACAACATTGGGATATTCCCTGACCAACTCATTCACCTCTTGATGCTCTCTTTCTCTCCAATGAACATACATCCTGCAAAACACCAAGGTTTATGAGGGTTAACCCTTGCTTTTTATGCATTTTTCATTCCATAAGGGGGGTCCATGCGTGTTGTACTGATGACAGTTGCGTGTACACGTGTGCAGAGTTTACTCTGCCCGAATGTATATGCGGCCTATCCAGAGACAACTCGTGTGGACCTAGGGCCAACCTTTTAAAGGTCAACGCCCCCCTAAAAAATGAAACAGAATGCAAAAATAAAGACTTGAAATGCAAGATAAGGGAGTTTGTACTTGGTCCAGACAGAAGTTCGTTTTGTCCACTGTAGCTCCCAGAATCACCACTTTTGACAAAGGGGGTCTTTTGGCTCTAGAGTCAATTTCCAAATCAGCAATGGTGATAATGACCTACCAGCTTCTATTTATAGACTTTTTGGCCTCTTTTTGTCATTTTGTTGGCCTCCCTTATCATTTTCTTTATACCAAAAACCATTTAGAGTGATTCAGGAGTTGCAAAAGAGGGATATGATTGGATATTAGGACATTTTTTTGGAGTTTTGAGTAATTTTCGACGGTCCGTGATTTTTTTTTTTTCGAAGGATCAACTTGAGCATATAGATTAGGTTTCTACCTTGACTTTTTTATCTTGTTGTCTTTTTCCTTCACCACAGGATCGATCCCATCAGGTTGTGACACATAACCATCATAGCTTCTTTAGAAGTGTCATGATTTGGTGGTAGATCTTACCGGAACATGGATGCCCTAGGTAGATCCTGGTTGCATTATGGTATCCATGCTGTCTCTCAAACACTGTAGGCTCGGGAGTCCTTGTAGTTTTTCCTGAATACAAGTTTGAGCCTCATTTGCATGATTCTTCTTCACTCTCGACCTCACCCTCAGGACTCCCAAAAAATAATGGGTCTTCTTTTAATCCCTTTTCAGACCCTTTAAACATGAAAAGATTGCTGAGCGATCTTGTGGCCTTTCATGCTTGTTAAACTGAAATTTGAAGTCACGTCTGCCCGACGGTAGTTTACCCCTTTCTTGGTCTGGACGATCAACTATATGAACAAAGGTATACTCTATGGAACTTCAGTTCTCTAGAAGAGTACTCTCAGGTATAATTTTATTCCTTTTTCAGGCCTGAGGGACTAAACTTACAAAGAAGGAACCCCCACAGAGTCCATAGTTAAGCTCTTTTCAGACTCCCTAAAATTGAAAATATTGTCAAGTGTCCTTATTCTTTCACACTCGTTAAATTGGTCCAGAAGAACATTCTTGATGGAGTCCATAGTTAATCTTTTTTCATACTCCTTAAAAATGAAAAAAAGGTCGTGATCTTGTCCTTATCACACTCATTAAAATGGTTTTGAATAGACGTCTTGTCAGTGCTAGTTTACCTCTTTTTCGAACCGACTAGACTATCTTCGAAAAAGGAACCCCAATGGAGTCTCCTTTTATGATTTTTCAGACTCTCTAAATATGAAAAACCACCGAGATTACCTTCTCCGGGCTCGTTAAACTTACATCGAAGGACATTACCATTGTGTGTTTTGTTAAACCGCATTTGGATACCTTATATGCCAGCCTTGTAGCACTTTGCTTCTGTGTCTTAACACCCTTGGGCCCTGGAGGATTTTTCTCGAGTATCATTATTTTGAACATCAGTCTTGTCCTTGTGCCTTGAGCTTGTATGTTTGTCACACTCGTTCCTCCATTGTAACGTAACATTCCTTTATTCCTTTTTCCAAAATTATTGAAAAAGACAAAAAAAAAATCAAATATACCCCAAAAAGAGGAAGGGAAAAGTATTTTCTTTATTGGCAGCATAATGAGTCTCCCTTGGATAAATCACATCTGTCCATTTTTTTGTCAAGATTTGGGATGTAGTACGACCTTAGGAAGATGTTCTCTCTACATAGAGTTGTGTCCTCCTCCATTTGGTTATTCTTCCAAACATATGGAGAGTTTGCGTTGCCTCTTGCTTCGTAAACTTATGATTAATGCCATGCTACCTAAGTCTCATCATTTGTCGTGTTGTTGTCCAAGGGAAGTTTCTACCAAGCCTGAGTCAACCCCTCTGCAATTTGTCTCTTGCCCTCATACCTGACCATCCTGAATGTCCAATCAAGTCCTTGTTCGAAATCAATGAAGCCTTCAGTCTGATCATCAAGATTATCTAGTCCATGACCAACGAGTCATCGAAGACCTCTGTGTAGTGAAGTCGTACACTCGTATTACACTCCTACCTTGAGTTTTGAATATTTTTAAGTTGTTTCTCGAGATTCGAAGATCTCATCTCGAGCCATCAGGCCGTATCAGCTTCTAGAAGATGGATACTCTATATGTATATCTTTTTTATTTTGAGATGTAGCTCCATTGTGTATTGTTCATGGCTACACTTTATATAGTTATTTGACATGGATATACAGTGTATTTGATTGGTAGCCATGATTCTATTTTATTCTGAGCATGGGTAGGCCCGCCTCGGTGAGACATTTGTTATTTTGCAGATGGCGCCTCCCAGTTGCTGGTCCCTGGGCTCACTTGTTCGACACATCAATAAAGATTGGTAATGTATTTTGACCTCACACATTAGGGAGCATATGTTATAACCCTAATTTGCACCATACATGCTTACCTGGCATCAGGCCATCTCAGATCCCTTCTTTGCCAAAGCACTGCTGAACAACTCTTTAAAAAATCTCTTTTATAAGGGACCACACACCCTACTCCATTACTGCACGCGTGTACATGCTAGCTGACCTAAAACAACCCACGTGGACTGACAAAAACATGAAAAAAGGAAAGTTGCCGACATAACACACAGCTTTGGGTGAGTTAACTGAAACTCTTGGCCATGCATGGCCGAGGGTTTGTCCAAATACCTAGCTTCTTCTAGCCTATAAAAGAAGGGATAGGGGTCCCATTTGGAGGAGGAAAAATAGAGTAAAGAAACTCTGCCCAATTGCATATTCCCATTGTCCCAACCCTTTAGCCATCCTTGTGCAAGAAGAGATACAAAGAAAAGAAGTTGGAAGACATTTGAAGAGGAGCCCAGGATCAAGATTCGCGGAGCAGTGGCCAGTCTCGACATTGTAAGTTGATTCATTAAAGTTAATAATAAAGAAATGATTTTCCCGCCCCACTATATGAGTTCTTCATAGTTCAGTAAATATATGTTTGAATCTCTAACCCATTAGTCTATAGGTAAAATGCATGCGTAGTTTGTTGCTTGTTTTGTACACAAGTCAATCTTGAGAGGATAGCTACCAACAAGCGATCAAGCATGAAGGGGGATCGACATCGAATAGCTAGAGCAAGGTATGCTGGTATAACCATGTATTTGCTGAAAAGAAATGGGGTTTAAGTCTGGGGACGAAGGTAGAAAGTAGATTTCTTTCGGTCATATTTGCATGCATAAGATAACCCTATTTGCTAGTCTGTAAGGGGATTTCCCTCAAAACAGAGTCTAAAAAATACTTAAAGAGAACTCTCTCAGTTCCTTTTTAGTAAAAGAGTTCGTCGAGACTGAAAAAGTGATAAACTATCGCTCGTTGAATGTTTTCTTCAAATACTTTAACGAGCGTGAAAAGAACAAGATCGCTCGACAATATTTTCATTTTTATGGAGCATGAAAAGAGCTTAAAGGATACTCCTTTACGTTCGTTGTTTTCGTGTTACCATGATGAGTATGAAAAAATGAGAAAATGTATATTCGGTTACGTTCTCATATATTTTCGAGCGCAAGAACGAACAAAGACTGAGCTCGAGGTTTTTTCTTAAAAACCCTAAAAAAGTAGTCGTACATGTGACAAAAAGAAAAAACACCCGTAACCCCCTTGTTCAGACTTTGAAGTTGCTATATCTATGAAAAAACACACTCACAAGGCTATTAGGGTATTAGGTTTTATAAACAAAGAAATAAAAATAATATAAAAAATCAATAAAAAATAGTAAAAAGTGAATAAATATGGGTGAAAAGGACTTTTTACCATTTCATTGTTACTTTGCCAAAAACTTGTCCAACATACCTCATTTTCCCCCAAATTTCTTTGCTCGATTGCGAGAGGCACAAGTGATCATTTGGCGAATAGTTTTAGCCAATGAGGTAATCTCTTGATTCTCTAATTTTTCCATGGTTTATTTTTGGTTTTTAGTGGCAATTTTTTGGGTTTTGAGTCCATTTTAGGGTCGGAACATGCGCCCAAGCATTCTCGCAGGTGGGTGATTGGGGACCTGCAAGAATATAAGATTGTTGCAGGTGGGATTTAGGGCACCTGCGAGAATCTTGCACTATGCAAAAGGTCCACGTGCGAGGGCTGAAAAATGGATTTTAAAGTGAGGTTTTGCTCAATAAAAATTATGCAAGAATTTAAAACAAGTTGTTGACTCCCCTCTCATGTCTCTTTTACAGGTGTTTGACCATCACGATGTTGGAATGGAGAGAAAGAGAACATGAGGAGGATGATGCCATTTTCAAGAATGACCCAAGTACAGTCGCTGCCCTCTAGGACTGTGGGCTCTTGAAATTTTTCAGGATTCCAGGCATGAGATCCCAACTCAGGTTGTTGGAATACCTAGTCCACATGTGGGATGTGGATCAACAGTTATTTCACGTGGGAGTCCATATGCTGACACTAGATATCAAGGATATTTATTTTCTAACGGGGTTTTCACAGCGTGGATACCATGCTACTTTGACTAGAGGTAGTGGCGGCAGACTCCCTATGAGTGAGTATGTTCACTAGTATTGTGTTCCCGAGGTAGAGAGAAGCAAGGGTAAGGTTTCCATTTGGGGGGTCCAAGATCTGACCCAAAAGACCATCTTGTTTACTATTGCACACATGATTGGGAGCGCAGCTCCACACATGGCTCTCTAGAGCTACTTCCAATACACCATAGAGTGCACAGAGCCTCGGGTTTTTAACTGGTCGGACATAGTTCTCTGTAGTATGAAGAGACAATTGACGAAGTGCAGAAGGGGTGACTTGAAGTAGTTTTGGTATGGGTCACTTTTTGTGTCATTCTTCCTTGAGAGGGTCCCACTTCTACGACTATAGGTTGATTGGGGTTTACCAGCTCCACAGGTCCGAGGATGCTAAGGTGGTGTAACATCATGGCTTGACTTAGGTGAGAAGTACACATTTTGTTCTTTTTAAATGTTTTTGCAAATTTTATCATATGAAATGTTTTTATGTTTATCCAAGGAATAATCAAAACATTTCTTTTGATGACACAGATGTGGGGCCGTATTGACCTCCAGGAATGTCTCCCATTCAAAGGAAAGGAGAAGCAGCTCCAGTGGCGAGATGGGATGCCGAAGACTACGAGGCAGTGGAACAGAACTTAGAGGGGTTGACCGTAGATGTCCCAGATATTTCTATTAGGGAGATCCCGAGACGTTACCGGTGCCATACTCTGGGCGTGTCTGAGTCTCTCAGTTGACTACTTTGTAGGGTAGCCCGAGAAGTTGTGTGTTATTGTGAGCATCATCCATGATGATATTTTGTAGAAGCTGGAAGCTTTGAATTTTGAGATTTTGATCCTTGGACAGGAACTTTTTGTAAAAACAATTGATTGTTATATACATATATACGACTTCTACTGGCTTATTTTGTGTTGTGTTATACATGTGATGTGTGATTGGTTTATAAATGTCCAAAATATCTGTCTAACACATAGTTAGATAATGCATCATTCAATGTATTTAGACATCTAGGAATGTGCTGATATTCGATATAATCAAAATAACATTCTAAGAGGTGAATTCGTAAATATACACATAATAAAGTAGGACTTTGGATAGCATAGACATTACTTAACTGTAGTACTACTAGCTGCGAATCGAGTCATATAACCAGGTGGTGGATATCAAGAGAAATAACATCAATAAACAATTCGATGACGGTGTTATATTCTGCAATATTATTGGTCGCACAACCGAGGCACACACCTCGTAGACTGATAAGTTCGTTTGTAGGGGCATAAATTGCCCATGCAGTAGAAGCAAGGTTCTGAGTACTACGGCTAGCGCCATCGGCGAAGCCAATGTGGGGTGGCGAAGACTCCAACATATGGAAACCAAGTACAATGCAAGACAAGCGGTTGAGGGAAGAGACCAAATAATGAAAAAGCATACTAAAGTAACACACAAAAAGTATGATACAATAATATACAACCAGTCATGCACAGGTGATCTTAAGCATAGTACTTCTTTAAGTACAACCCATTTCTGGGTTCACTCAAAGGGATATCGTCGTAGTCCATCAACTCGTAATCTCCTTTCTCCAAAACTTGTCTGACGATATAAGGACCTCACCACATAGCTTCAAATTTTCCAACTCCTAGCATATCCTGATCTTGTTCATAAAGGAGAACCAGATCACCTTCGGAGAAAATGCATGGCTTGACATGTTTGTCGTATTGGGATTTGACATGTTTCTTCTGGGCTTCTATAACTAGGGTGGCATCGTGATGGGTTTCGTCTAATTGCATGAGATACAACAGACTTTCTTCTTCGGCAGAAGTATTTGGGAGAAGTTTGACAGCTATTTTTAGGGAGGGTATCTCACATTCAATCGACAAGATGGCTTCTAAACAATAGACTAACTAGAATGGTGTAAACGTGGTAGCAGACTTAACTGATGTCTGGTAAGCCTACAATGTTGAAAACAACATCGTGTGCCAACTAGTTTTGTGAAGCCCTATCATTCGTCGAAGCATGGTAATGGGGATTTTGTTTATTGCTTCAACTTGGCCATTGGCTTGTGGGTAATAGGGTGTTGAGTTTTCATGGTGAAGACCCAACTTTTCAGTGAGTTCGGACATCATGAAGTTTCTAAAGTGGCTACCGTGGTCAGTAATGATATCTTGAGGAACACCAAACCGAGCAATGATGTGATTGAATATAAATAATGTTGCAGTCCTTCCAGTATTGTCGAATGTTGGCATCACCTCGACCCATTTTGTAAAATAATCTACGGCTAAAATAATGTATCCATGCCCCTCAACCGAGTGAGGGTGACATGTCATGAAATCGATACCCCATTTCGCAAAAGGACTAATGGAGACCACAGGGTGTAGAGGAGCAGGGTGTGATCGTATTTTATTGTTGTAGGTTTGGAAAGTGTGGCATTTTTGGACAACAATTATACAATCGTTGAATAAAGAAGGCCCAAAATACCCTGCTCGTAAGATCTTCTGGGCAGTATAATACCTAGACATGTGACCACTACAGGCTCCATAATGGAAGTCATTTAGGGCTTTCTCAGCTTCATCGAACATGAGGCAACATCGAAAAGCGGAGTCAATCCCACGACAATAAAGAGTATCACCGAGGATAATATACTGACGAGCTTGGTAGCGTATTTAATGGTGGTCAGTGCTAGACCAATTGGGCCGAAAAGTCTAGTTCTAGAGATATATGATGATATTTTCATACCAAAGGTCATCGAAACTGATCAGGAAAAGGGATTCATCAGGTAATAAATCGTCTACTACATTTTCCGTCTCAGAGCAGGGAAGGTCGCATATCAGCTCGACAAACACCAAGGATTTCTTGGACTTAGCGCGTTCGAATTCTAAGTCAAACTCCTGGAGTGTTATGATCCATTTGGAGTATTTTCCCCCGAGCAATTGGCATGTAAGAATGTGCTGCATAAGGTTGTAGTTAGAATTTACCGTAGTCTTGCGAGAAAGGATATAGTGCCGAAAATGTTGAACATCTTGGACAGCTACTAAGGCCAGTTTTTGAACATGTAAATACTTGATTTCAGTAGTCGTGAGACTCTAAATCAAGTAACAGATGACATGTTCATCATGAGAATCATCCTCTTGGATGAGAACCATGGCGATGGTATGGTCCGAGGCTACGAGGTAAAGGAAATAATCCTGACTGTAATCAGGTGGGAAGAGTAGTGGGGTACGTGTCAAAGATAGTTTCAAAGACTCAAAATATTTGTTGGCAGTGGTATCCCATATGAACTCAAAACCTTTCTTGAGCAGTCATGTAAATCCAAGAGTTAGATGAGCATAGTTTGGGATGAAACAATAGAGAAAGTTTTCCTTCCCTTGCAAACTTTGTAACTAGCGAAGTGAGGAAGGAGGAGGAAGATTGAGAATCGCCTCGACCTTCAAAGGATCTACCCTGATCCCTTGACGTGAAACAATAAAGCCCAGAAGTCGGCTGGATTCTACGCAGAAAACACATTTGTGGTGATTCAAGCGTATGTGGTAAAACCAACATCGAAGGAAAATGGAGCGAAGGTGTATTGGATGATCGACACGGTGCATGGAATGAGTGGGTAAGTCATCAAGATATGGCTGCACAATGTGCTTTATATCATGAAAGGCGTAAGACATAGCACATTGAAAAGTTGCACCGACATTCTTTAAATCGAATGGAAGTTTCTAGTAGGTGAAAGTTCCCCAAGGACAAATAAAATTAGTCTTTTGTTGGTCCATGGGTACGATATTGATTTGATTATATATAGAGAA
>JASDQU010256768.1:0-14785 GCA_032191745.1 Picea mariana
TTCTTCATGTTGTATTTTGTTACCACGTAGATCACCATGTTCGGAGTCAAACCAACCACTGCCAACCTCTCGCAGGTCTCGTTTCCTCTTCCTAATATTTAACTTTCGTATAATTTTTTTTATTATCAAAATGGAATGGAGGAAGGATCTTGGCGATTGGTCCTCTGACTCACGCGGTAGTTCATAGAAATTCCATATTATATGTTACGAGTTTGACTAACCGTAGGTCTTGAAGCAATCTCATGAGTAAAGGCGGTGCTCTATAACACTCCAGATTTTTTTATTATATTATTTTTTTTTAAAAGTAATGGAGGAAGGATCCTCAGAAGCCTCCCTAACTTTGAATGTGAAATTCGCAGGTGACTTATTGAGGGTCGAGAAAGGATCGAGAAAATAGAAGCATTTGCAGGGTTTTGTGCACGACGACAGGGAGGCGGATTGAAGGGTCTCTATTTGAGGAAAACCTTGCTATGTAGCTTGATATGTAGTGCATTTTATTTGATTATGTGATCTGGCTTAGGTTTAGACTAGGTCACTTGTGCGCTATAGTAGATGATGTACTAGTACAACATAATAGTAGAGCATCCGATCCATGTTATGGATGAGAAGAAACCACATTCAACTACCTAGTTCATTCGTTTTAATTGTTTATGGTTCTTTTGTATTTCATCTTCAGTAGCCCATTTAAGAATCAATTTTTTCTTTCCTCCTATGTACCATTTCGCAGTAAATATGTTTGTGCCTTATATGGTAGCTGATTGACTGAAAAGTGATTGAAAGTATCCACTTGAATTGCTTTTGCATTCATTCATGGTAACATAAATTTTGTTTTACCACAGACCCTCATTGTGGTTCACAATTGATAAAGAAACCATAGAACTCTGGCACTTTGGTGTCATGAAGCCAATGATTCGATCGTGCAGGTTTTGCTGAATCTTCTTTATTGTGTTGTTACTATAGGTTTTACGTTTTTAACATTTTATTAAGCATTTTTGCCCTTTGTGTTGTGGATGATAGTTTGAGTCTGCTTGCTTTTCGTTATCTTTATTTTTCAATGAGCTTACCATCACCTTTGTACAAAAGTTTAAAGAACAATGTGCAAATTTAAAAACGAGATTGTCTTTTACCAAGGAAACTGATAAAGCTGGTTTTGCTTTAGAACTTCAAAAAAATAAAGGATCTAGCGACGAGAGTTGAATCAATATGGATGGCAGATTCTGAACACAACAACAGTTCCCCAAAACACACTGAAAGTAAGCATTGGCATGAGAATAATGTGGTGGCTGATATGCCTAATGGTTCTCATATTGAAGAAAAGACAACAACGAAATGTTCATCTTGGAAAATGGAACTTAGCAAGCTCAATGAAAAACTGAAATCACTAAAAGAGGAACTTGAAGCAGCAAATAAGAGAGAATTATTTGAACATATGAAAGTGGAGAAGCTTGAATCCCAATTTCAGAATCAACCGATTAAACTGAAAGAAGTTGAGGGGCTTCCTGAGGCAACTGCAAGCGAGTTGCAACTATTGCAAGAAAAAATGTCGAGAAATGGAAATGGAGTTGGAAGAACAGTATAAAGAGAAGATGCAAGCTGAAATAGAATTTCTGATATTAATAGGCTTCGCCTATAGAAACAGAGCAGCATAACCTGGAGGAAAAGTAGGTCCTGGCATTCTTGGAATTAACATTGGCAAGAACAAAACAAGTGAAGATATAGTCGCTGACTATATGGTACATTTTTTTTTTTTTTTGTGGTTTTCAATATGTATAGAATTATACTAATTTCAATTGGGCATATTGTTGATATATAGATCTGTGTATATACTAAATCAAAATGTATACTTGGCTTGTAGGTTAGGTGTGGCTGGAGCTTGGACCAGATTTATCTAATTAAAGGGTTTTTGGTTGTTTCACCATAACTAAACATAAGTGTTTAAATTCTGGGTGGGTAAATATTGGGTGGGTAGGTAGGTAGGTAGGCCCTTGGTTCCAGATTTTGAACCAGGGCTCTGACACCATGTGAAGTGCCTGTAAATACTAATTTTGATATAAATCATTTCAATCACACAAATAATTTAATCACCAGCATATACGCAATATTCAATAGAGATTAACATTTAACTACAACATAAAAAGAAGAAAACTTAACACTTTCATAACAAGTTACCTGCTTCTGATGCTAATTTATACCGATATGATTGTCCCTTCCCTGTTGCCTTGCTACCCTGCTGCCTTGCTATTACCTTGCTGCCCTGTTGCCTTGCTGTTGCCTTGCTGCTGCCTGATGCGCTGATCAACTCTGCCCAAACCGTGGTTCCTCCCTTCCAGCTAGGAGCAGCCTATCCGACTTCCTAGCTCCAGGATACCATATGGATATCCTGGCCCCCGTGCCCAAAACCCCCAGCAAACCGGTGCCCCCCGTAATGATCCTTCCCTGAATGCAGAACTCAAACTCAGAACCCCTTAAAAATCCAAGAGAACCCTGAAAAAAAATAATCCTTCTTCCGTAAGCCTCCTCCTGTCATATTCCCCCTTCACCGACCCTTTCCTCCTCCTTCCTTTCCTTATCCATACATTCATTGTCTTATCCTCTTAGTTAATGTCTTATCTGATTATTAATTTTTCTTATCCTTATATTTAATGCTTCTTATCCCCTCCGTATACGTAATCCTTTAATTAAACAATTAAATTTATTAACCCTCTTAAATTTAATACCCGTGTCATTGAATGTAATAGGTAATTAATTAATTAATTAATTAATCAAAATTATAACATTTAATTAATTAATAAATATTTAATTAATATCATTATACCAATCTTCGTTTAGTTAATAACATGTTAGAAAAATTAATTACCTAATACATTTTTACGTAATAATCCCTAAGCATATATTCAACTAGGGTTGTTACAGGCATAGAGCAGAGGGGGCAACAAGCATCCATGTCTAATCCCCCTAGATACAAGCCTTAATCCATTGGATGAAAGAAGCATTTAAGCCAAACTTTTGCATTACTTGAAATAAAAAATCATGCCTTACTTTGTCAAAAGCATTTGCTAGATCTAATTTCACAATCATACCTTTTTTGCCCCGTTGCATGTTTGAATGAATCGCTTCTTGGACCATGATTATATTGTCAGTTATGTGCCTTCCTTTGATGAAGCCACCTTGGTTCCCTGGAATAATTGCTAGGAGTATACATGTGAGTCAATTGGTGAGTACTTTTGTGATAATTTTGTAGCCAATATTGTACAAGGAAATCGGGCAGAATCTATCAAAGGATAAGGCTCCTTTTTCTTTAGGAATTAAAGCTAAGAATGCAGAATTAGTGCTTCCCCAAATCTTGTGGCACTTTTGTGACTTTAACACCAGTTTATGCAAGTCATGCTTTATGATTGGCCAACATAATTGAATGAATCGAGTTGTAAATCCGTCAAGCCCCAGAGCTTTATCAGGGGCCAGAGTGTCCAAGGATGATTTAACTTATTTTAATGTGACCGAAGTTATAAGTTGCTGATTGGATCTTGGTTTGACGATTAAAGGGATCAAATTGAGAACTTGATGATGGATTTTTGTGGAAGAATCCTCAGTGTAAATCCCTTTAAAGTGGAGATGAGAAACTTGCTTGATTCCTTCGAAGTCATTGACAATCTAATTCTGAAATTGGATTTCCTTGATAGAGTTGTAATTTTTTCCGGCTTCTGTTTGCTTATGAAAAAAACTTGTGTTATTATCCCCATCTTTTAGCCAAAGACTACGAGATTTTTGTCTCCAATATTATTGTTCCTCTCTACAGGTTGTATGGAGCTTTATATGGAGGTCTATTTCTTTTTCCAGCTTGTCTCGACTTATATTTCCTTCTTCCATTTTTAGGTTGTATACTTCCAGATGCTGTTGGGATTCCATTCTTTGGGCTGAATGAGATTTCAAAGATTTTGCCCAGGTTTTGAGAGCCCTCTTCAACCTTTAGAGTTTTTCTTCCCACACAAAAAAAGATGAACCTGAAACTAGATCCTTCCATACTCTGGTGACCATATCAATAAACTCCTCATGCTAAATCTAGGATGGGATGAATCTAAAAGGAATCGGACCCAGGGGGCAGTATTTGGTGATTTATAGTAATATTGGCTTATGATCGGAAGCACTGAATGGGAGGATCTTAGACTCAGCATTGAGGCCTAAAAGGAGGAAGGAGCTTTTTGTTATCACATATAGTTGTCAAGGGCAACATGTTGTCCAAGTTCGCGGCCTGCACAAGAAATGTCAAAGCGAAACATTCAGAGAAGTCCATTTTGGGCTTGAAATGCAAGCAATAGGCAAGATCAACTTCAGTGACAGACATTCCTAATAATATCATATTGGCGGTTCACAGGAATCGAGGGTTCGAAATATTGTTAAAGTTGTTTTTCAAAGCGCTGAAGTGCCGAAGTGTTAAAGGTTCTGAAGGCCCGAAGCCGTAAGGCCCAAAGAGCCGAAGTTATGAAGAGATCATGAGTCATTAATCATAAAGGGGACAGGTGGCGGCTGATCCAAGCGTTCGGGGAAATGAGCTTCGGGAATTTCGAAGTGAGAAGTGCATAAAACTTCCGGAGAGATGAAGCCCGAACTCCCGAAGAAATCATGGACCATTGATCTCAAAATCAACAGGGAGTCATTGATCTTAGTGGCAGTGCCTCTCGAAGGCCCGAAGTCCGGGAGTCCCAAAGGGGATCTTGGCCATCCAAATCTAGAATGTCACGCATCATCCGATATGTCACTCCGAGAGGTTTAAAATGAGAAAAGTGCCAAGGTCCCGAAGCCCCGAAGTCTTGAAGTTCTGAAGCGCCCAAAGTCCCGAAGTGGCCGAAGGCTCAAAGTCCCGAAGTTCCAAAGTGCTCGAAGTCCCGAAGTGGCCAAAGGTCTGAAGTGAATTTGTGCCGTTGATCAACAATAGCCACGTGTCGTTAGATCCATAGCTCTGGGTAAAAGCACATAAGGTAAGCAAGATTTGAGTTTTGATTTTCCTGGAGCTCGGAGACTCGAAGTGGATCTCAGTCGTCCAAATCTAGGAGCCACGCGTCGTCAGGTCCCTAGCTCCGATGAATTTGTTTGGGGCCAATAAAGTTTGACTATTGAGAATTCCAAAGTCTAGAGACCCGAAGTAATTCTCGGCCATTCGATTCAAGAAGACACACGCCATCCGATCACCAGCACTGAGTAAAATCACATAGAGGAGCCAAAGGAAAAGGAGTTAGTGCCCGATCCCTGGAGCACCAAGTTCGTGGTAGCCGTTGGCACAAACATGTGGAATCCATTTAACGTTGATACATGACACTCATTTCAAGCGTTTTAAACATGATTTCTTCCTGTTTTCGAGTGACACATGTCACCTCTCCATTCACAACATATCAACATGGTGACATCAGGCCTCCACATCATATCATCCTGTGAGAGTTGTTATTGTTTAGCGCCAAAAGTAGCGCCCCATCCCAAGGCACACTTTTGGCAGATCCTTTGTTGGTGGGAGATTAAGCTTGGCAGTGGTGCTAAATATAGCAGGTGCACTTAGATTGCAGATCAGGACTAGATCTATGACCACAGTCCATTGCAGGGATGCAACATGCTTGGGCGATATTTTTCTTGAGAGGTCCCGCAATGGAAACCATGGTATGGCGAAAATGCTACATGGAAAAATGTGATGGATTACAGGCCCAAAAGCAGTTTGAATCCAAACCGCTTTTGATGGCCCCATAATCTTGTGTTTATATGGCATCTTATCTGAGAGCAGTGCGTAGCTTCCCCCTGAGCATTAGGTCTTGTTCAATCTCTGAGGAGGAAGTTAATGAAAATAGAGCTGGTGGTTGAAACCTCTGCTCACTCCATAAATGGAAGGCATGGAAGGCCCAACCGTGGGGACTGAACCATCAACCCGTGGTACCCCTATGGGAATATTTTATTGCAAAACCCAGGCCGATCTGAGCTCGTGTCTGACAGAGGGTTGCATGTTCAGTCTGATAGAAGAACTCATATACACAATTCTTTGAATGTAGTGATCAGATCACACTCCTGGTAGTGGTGAATTGTTCTGAGTATAAATAAGTAGTTTTGATATTTTGTTAATGTCGATAATTGGTTGAGAAGAACTCCCTACTTTTGTAATTTTTTGATGCCAGAACTGTTCTCTGGTTATGTACCAAATTTGAGACTTTCATGTTAATAGAAGTCAACTTCTTTTCATCTCTCTGTAAAAACTGTGCTAAAACACTCGGGCATGGAGGATCGAGTTGAGGGTTGTTATGCTATTGTAATTTAGGTTTGATTACAATGGTATCGTGACCAGTTTTAGTCATCTCCCTTGTTATCTTTTTCCCTCTTACACTGAATGGCTCGTGCATGGAGGATCCATTCGAGTTGTTGTAGCTACATGGTGATGTAGGTTTGATCATTGTGTTGTTGTGACTGTGTTGTTTGGACATATTTCAGTGTCTGAAGCTTGAGCTCAAGAGTGATCTTGAGTCTGAGTTTTTCTTCTCCAAGCTGCTTGAAAGACTGATGATCATAGTAGTCTTGCTCATCTTTCTCACTAAGTATTCCCTCTTCTCACACTTAGACTCAACTCACCGACTGAAGTTAATGTGGCCCTCACTTCCCTGTGCATTTCTTGTCCAGTTTTGTGTTGAACATCATTCATATATTGAGTTTTGTCCATTGACCTCCACTCATATAAAACCAACATCCACCAAAATTTTTTATGGGTACTGGGCTTATCCTCCCTCAATCTAAGGGTGACTCTCAGTGATAATTTTCTTGGTGTCATTGCCGAGGAACGAATTGAAGACATTTCCATGGGTAAGAACGACAACGAGCTTCTTATTCTGAAGGTGCATCAGACATCAAAACCATTGAAGATTGCAACTTGCACCTGGCGACTCCACTATCAAAGACTCCACTGGGGAGGATCTTGTTGACAGAAAGATGACCATACCGAAGGGGAAGACCAGGTATCAGTTTATGAGCTTTATTCACAAAATCTTGTTCTCATTTATCAACTCATTTCTCTCTTTCCCTTCACATATAAAGAGGATTATCCTATGCTTTGTCTATTTAGATGATAATAGGAATTCCTTTATTTATCCATCCTTGGAAGAAGAAACCATGCTCTCTTCTTGTGTTGTAGATACCGATCTCGTGTCTTCACCTCTTCCTATTCATAAAAGTGAGATCTGTATTGCATATCCTCTTGAAATTGATCACCCTTGTAGCCCCGAGGAGGTTGAAAATAATTCACAGTCTTCTCAAATATCGTTACCATCCATTATTCCTATTGATCCTTGCCATCAACTCGTTAATCCTCATGATCAACCCACTGCTTTTCAAATTAAAATCATAAATAAGTTGTTTAAACCTTTAATGCTTCCACATGACCTTCATCCTTATCCTCATTATTCCTTTGAGTATCTTCCTTGGTTTTCTGGAGAAGATCATATTACAACTGAAAGGTATTTGGTGGCCTTTGAGAGCTTTATCGATCAGTTTGAGATTGTTGATGATGATGTTGCCATGAGGATGTTCTCACAATCCCTATCTGGAGATGTTGCTGTGTGGTTTAGATGTCTGGAAGCCGGTTCTATTGTCTCCTAGACCGAGCTATGCCATGCATTTTTAAAGTGTTGGGGTTAGAACAAGTCCCTTGATCAATACTGGTTTGAGTTTAATGCCTTAATGAGAGGGGAAGAGGAAGCCTTGGCTGTCTTCAACAAGAGGTTTTACAGTATTTATCATAGTATGCCTACAGAGATTAGACCCATAGAGATTGCTGCCATGGTGTACTATGTCATGGATCAACATCCAGAGTTGGTCCTTCTCCTGATAGAGAGGAAATCTTCATCGTTAAGACACCTATTTGAAGATGATGAAGAAGTTGAAGAGAACATTAGGGCTAGCAAGGGGGTTCATATGCAAGCATATCTTGAAAAATTGCATGTGCCTAAGGAAGAAGACTGTCATCATGTTTCAAATTTTGAGCAAGAAGATAGTGATTGTGAATCAGAGCTGGAACAAAAACAAGGAAAAGAGACTGCAACTATTGATGATCGAGAGTTGTTTTCGAAGGAGCAGGGAGGTTTTTTATTTGCAAGCAGAGAGGAATTTACAGAGGAGTAGTCTGTTCTTCTAAAGCAGCCAGGATTATGTCACACGATTCATGATCTTATGGCTATACACATGGAATCATATGTTTCATATTTTGAGGATTTCCAAGAGCATATCACATAGCCTTTTTCTTTATACATTGAGGAAAAACGTTGTGTGGAAATGCGCTATTCTGTGCCTATAGAAGACATAGGGCAGAGCTTTCCCATGTTTCCTGTTTATGATGATTATGATTTTGATCCTTGGGAGAGTCATGAAGAAGAAGAGGGAGAACCAAATGTGCAGTTCATATCCTACCTAGAGCCTGCAAATGAGAAACCATCACCTAGGATTAGGCAGCCTGTATCAACCGTTCACTCACCCATGCTTGCTAGAGACATTCAACCATGTGTGAGCAGCTGTAAGACAAAGCATGTTTTCTGTCACGAGCCCAGTGGGTTTTGTCATTTTCTCTATGAACCTGTAAGGGAGTACATGGAGTTTCATTTCCTTCATGTCGTGGAGCCGCTCATCTTTATCTTGACTTCAACACTGGGAGGAGAGCTGAAAAGTGTAATCATTTTGCTGTCACAGTTGAATTGTTTTTATTTGATCAGTGAAAGAGTAAACAAGTTTGCATCTAGGGAGTTGCTTGAATGGCTATGGTGGAAGTTTGCTTTCACCTAGCACTTTGTAAAAATCAATTAGTCTAGGAATGTACATAAATAAGATCCCCCTGGAGCCCATGTATTTTGATTTCATTTTTAGGATAGTGTGCTTGTTGGCCTATAATCCTTAGCATGATTTTTTTTGAGCATTACTCCATAGCCCAATGCATAAGGCGACTGGAACTGCTTGTTCTTGGTAGCTTGTAGGGAGCATGCCATCCCCTATGGAGCCAAATGTTATCACTTATAGTTGTCAAGGGTAGAAGGTTGTCCAAGTTCGCAAACTGCATAAGAAACGTCAAAGCATAACATTCAGAGCAGTCCATTTCGGGCTCGAAATGCAAGCAACAGGCGAGATCAGCTTCAGCAGTGGACATTCCTGAGAATATCAGATCGACGGTTCATAGGAAACAAGGGTTTGAAATATTTTTAAAGTTGTTTGTCAAAGCGCCGAAGTGATGAAATATTAAAGGTTCCAAAGGTCCAAAGCCCGAAGGCCCAAAGAGCCGAAGTCCTGAAGTGATCACGAGCCGTTGATCTTAAAGGGGACAGGTGGTAGCTGATCCAAGCATTCGAGGAAATGAGCTTCAGGGGTTTCGAAGTGAGAAGTGCATAAAAATTTCAGAGAGCCGAAGCCCGAACTCCCAAAGAAATCATGGACCATTGATCTCAAAATCAACAGGGAGCCATTGATCTTAGCGGCAGTGCCTCCCGAAGGCCTGAAGTCCCAGAATCCTGAAGGGGATCTTGGCCATCCGAATCCAGAATGCCACACGTCATCAGATATGTCACTCCGGGAGTTTTACTTTGGGAGTTTTAAAATGAGAAAAGCGCCAAGGTCCCAAAGGCCCGAAGATCGAAGTGTCGAAGAGCCCGAAGTGGCCAAAGTGACGAAGTGCCCGAAGTGAATCTAAGCCGTTGATCAACAATAACCACGTGTTGTCATATCCATAGCTCCGGGTAAAAGCACAGAAGATAAGCAAGATTTGAGTTTTGATTTTCACGGAGCCTGGAGACCCGAAGTGGATCTCAGCCGTCAAAATCCAAAAGCCATGCGTCGTCAGATCGCTAGCTCTGACGAATTTGCTTGGGGAAAATAAAGTTTGACTATTGAGAAGTTCGAAGTCCGAATACCCGAAGTAATTCTCAACCGTTCGATTCAAGAAGACACGTGTCATCAGATCACTATCTTCAGGTAAAAGCACATAGAGGAGCCAAAGGAAAAGGAGCTAGCACCTGATCCCTAGAGCACCAAGTTCATGGCAGCCGTTGGCACAAACCCGTGGAATCCGTCTAGCTCTTATACACGACACTCATTTCAAGAGTTTTAGACATGCTTTCTTTTTGTTTTTGAGTGACACATGTCACCTCTCCGTGCATGACATATCAACATGGTGAATTCAGGCCTCCACATCAGATCATCCTCCGAGAGCTATTATTGTTCAACGCCAAAAGTAGCGCCCCATCCCAAGGCACACTTTTGGCAGATCCTAAAGTTGGCGGGCGATTAAGCTTGGTAGTGGCACTAAATCTAACAGGTGCTCTCAGATCGTAGATCAGGACAAGACCTATGACCACAGTCCATTGTGGGGATGCAACATGCTCAGGAGATATTTTTCTTGAGCGGTCCTGCAATGAAAACCATGGTATGGAGAAAATACTACATGGCGAAATGTGATGGATTGCAGGCCCAAAAGTGGTCTGAATTTAAAATTCTTTTGACGACCCCGCAATCTCGTGTTTATATGGAATCCTATCCAAGAGTAGCGCATAGCCACCCTATGAGAATTAGGTCTTGTTCAATCTATGAGGAGGCAGTTAATGAAAATAGAGATGGTGGTTGAAATCTTGGCTCACTCCATAAATGGAAGGCATGGAAGGACTGATCGTGGGGACTGAACCGTCAGCTCGTGGTACCCCTGTGGGCATATTTTTATGCAAAAACCATGTCGATTTGAGCTCGCGTCTGGCAGAGGGGTGCACGTTTAGTCTGACAGAAGAACTCGCAGATGCAATTCTTTAAATGTAGTGATCAGATCACACTCCTGGTAGTGGTGAATTGTTCTAAGTATAAATAAGTAGTTTTGATATTTTTTCAAGGTTGTCAATTGGTTGAGCAGAGCTCCCTATTTTTGTAATGTTTTTATGCCGGAACTATTATCTGGTTATGTACCAAATTTGAGACTTTCATGTTAATAGATTCTTTTCATCTCTCTATAAAAACTATGCTAAAACACTCGGGCATGGAGGATCTAGTCGAGGGTTGTTAAGCTATTGTAATGTACAATGGTATCGTGGCCAGTTTTAGTCAACTCCCTTGTTATCTTTTTCCCTCTTACACTGAATGGCTCAGGCATGGAGGATCCAGTCGAGTTGTTGTAGCTGCATGGTGATGTAGGTTTGATAATTGTGCTGTTGTGACTGTGTTGTTTGGACATATTTTATTGTTTGAAGCTTGAGCTCAAGAGTGATATTGAGTCTAAGTTTTTATTCTCCAAGCTGATTGAAAGCCTGATGCTCATAGCAGTCTTGTTCACCTTTCTCACTAAGTCTTCCCTCTGCTCACACTTAAACTCAACTTACTAACTGAAGTTAATGTGACCCTCACTTCCCTGTGCATTTCTTGTCCAGTTATGTGTTGAACATCATTCGTATATTGAGTTTTGTCCATTGAACTCCACCCATATAAAACCAACATCCACCAAAAACTATGATGGGTACTGGGCTTATCCTCCCGCAATCTGAGGGTGACTCTTAGTGCTAACAATTTAGACCAAGAATCTGTCCAACCTTGATGCTATGTGCCCTGGGCCATTTCTTTTATTAGACCAAGTGTATTTTCCTCTAGAAGTTTTTATATCTTCCAGTTCCCAGTCAAGAATGATATCCTCAATTCATTCTCGAATAGGATCTCTTACAATGGTTCCCCCCTTTTTTTCCCCTTGGGATAAAGTGACATTGATATATCCGACAAGTATTATATTCTCAATTTGATGCATGCTAAGAAACTCTTTTAATTTATTCCAATAGTCTTTTTTTTCCTCGAGGAGAACAGGAACATAAAGATTAAAAATGCTAACCTGGATACTTGACCCCTTATGAAGAAGGGTGGTGAGAATCCAGTGGATATAATGCTTTGTCGTCAATATTTTGAAAGTAGAGGAATTCCACAGGGAGCCAATACCTCCAGAGGCTCCTTTGGCGATAACCGCTACACCTGCTCCTTTGTTCCAAAATGTTGCACTGGTTTGGATAAATTCAACTTCCTCCAGTTTAGTCTCCTGGACTCGTAGTAAATTTGGGTTTGAGATTCGGATTAGATATTTCATTGCTTCTTTTTCTCTTTGGCTTCCTAAACCCCTACAGTTCTAGGAGACTATCTTCATTACTTGCTTTTTGGATTGGAGGGCGTCCTATGAGAGGGTTGCCCTTGGTTCCTTGTGCTTCGTGGATTTAACATTGTTTCCAGAGTTGGATGAGATCCTTGGAGTTTGTCTTTATATGTCTACCTTTATATTCTTTCTTTTTCCATTTTCCTTCCTCTGGTAGCTGGTTTTGAGAGGTTATGAGATAATCCAGTATCTTCTTCCCCCTCAGCTTCTTTCGATGTCTCTTCCTCTATCTGTGATAGTTGGGATTTAGGGATTTCCCCCGGTTCTAGCTGCGGAGGAGATTCTTTGTTATCCTGGCTTGCCGCTTCTGATTTGTCTTTCTTTTCTACTATATTTCCATTGATAAGTGATTCATTCTCTTGATTCCCAATTATTGCAAAATTGTTTTCCATATCACTTTGTCATTTTTGTTTTTTCTTTTCCTTTTTGGAGTTAGGGTTGGGGTTTGCCTTGGATCTTTTCACTTGCTACCATCCTTCTTCTAATCCTTTCTCTTGCTGCATAATATGGATTTTTGGGCATTGTTTTTGGAAATTTCCATATTCATGGCAGCTGCGGCACTTACACAGAAATTGCTCGTAGTCCAATTTTTAGTAATGATGCCAATCCTCGACAATTAACTTGATTGCTTTAGGAAGGCCCGCTTCAAGGTCAACTTATACGCATATCCGAGCGTAAGAGTATTGGCCTTTTGGATCCACTTTGTCAATAAATCTTCCAAGCCTGTTGCCTATAGTTTGCAGGGAGGAAGGGTTCCAACAATGGATCGACAAATTGGGTAGGCATACCCATACTGGGACCACCTTTGGCACATCCACTTAGGGGTCGAAATCAGGTGTCCAATGATTTAAGTAGAGCCCTTATGGTCCCATGAAGTAAGTCCCACTCCCAAAGATCAAGTCCCTATCCTCTTTAGAGATGAATTCAAACAAGAAGAAACCTCTTCCGACTGCATAGCAGGTGATGCTGTTTGAAATCAAAGGCCTCCAGTTTTTTTGAATCCAGTTCTCAGCTATTCTTGGAGAGGGCTAGAGCCCTATGAACTGTTCGACTAGAGCTCGATCTACTAGAGAAACGACCACACTCATGGGTTGGGCTGGGTGTAAATTGATAACTAGGACTTCTTCTAATTTTTGACTAACTTTGGCATAGCTCCATATTTCTTCTTTCCTTGAGCGAGTAATAACCGTTTGAAATATGCTTCATCAACGGAGGGCAGGGGGGGAGGCGACTGCTCCCCGCCTCCTGCAGGGCTCATCTTATTGACAACCTCAGAAGGATAGGGGCCCCTTGGGTAAAAGATCGGACCTCAGGGGCGACTCAAAGGGTATGGGATGCAACACACCAGGAGGGAAGCCCTGTGGGCAGGGCTCAGGGGGGCGATCGACTCTCAGAACTATTGCACTTCTCCCATATATTGGTAGATAAATATTTCTCTCAATATAGTATTATCATACGAACTAATTGAAACACTTATTTCTAACATGTCCTCATGCAATTGGGACAATATGTCGAGTACATTAAACCAAATCCCTGATTTTCATAGAAAAATATTCCAAAACATACAACTTGCAGTAACATTCAATTATATTGATTAGAATTCATCACTTGAACTGTTGTCATCACTCAAGTTGATTGCTTTCTTTATCGGCTTGTTTTTTATGTTCCTACTCTTCATCTTCCATCTACAAACATAGAAATAAAGTGTAATAAGTATATTTACATTTATATATATAGTATACTATACATGATTGCATAAATAAAAAAACATACCTTAGCAACAAATCTTTCATAAAGTACAATACATATTCTTTCRAAGCCATGYTCCATGCTTCTCTCAAAATMTCTTTTGTTGGTTTCATTCCAAACTTTCTTGCATGCATGTTTAATATCCCATGACAAAAMATAGTCGATATGATTAATATAAAGGTTTATTGTTRTTTCATTAATTATAAAACAAGGGAAGTTAAACAACATAGATACTTACAAATAGTTYAATTAAACCTTCATACTTCAACATATACTCACAACCCATACTTAAACCAATGTCTATCAATTCATGGGTTGGCTCCTCTTTGTATGTTAGCACCTATTAGAAGACATCCATAGACACGTGTAAATTAATTATTTAAATATAAAGATCACAACAAACATTAAATATTAAATAAGGTAAAAAACATAAATACTCAAAAAGTTTGTGATCGACCCTTTTATTCCTCGTCGTCATGTCTTATGTGTTAAATGTGTTCTATTATTTTTTCTTTTCTACGACGAAACAATTTAAAATTAATCTTTCACGTGATAATTAAATTATATGTACATAAAAGAATAAATGAATGATTACATACCTCTGATGCACATTGTAGTTGGGGTGGCTCCTCTTACGAGACGTAAATATGTTTAGTTCTTTTACCATCTCGTTCTACACTTTTTTGGACATCCCTACCAAAATGTATTGGTTTTCCCCTTGTTTGTCCCTTGGAATTTTCAAAATCTTCCTGAAAAAGAAAAGCTAGGAATCATCAGATATAAAAATTAAGTAATGTTTTTACAAAATAAGATAGAGGTGTGTATACTAAATTCATATGCACTAGTGCATCAACCATATGTATACAC
>JASDQU010256770.1:0-13101 GCA_032191745.1 Picea mariana
CCACTTTTATAGAACTTAGTTGATTAGTAACCATATTAAATTCATTTAAATGATCTGCAACAGACCCACCTTCTGACATCTTCATATTAAATAATCTCTTCATTAGAAATACCTTATTCGACACTGAGGGTTTTTCATACAATTTGGCCAACACATCCATCAAACCCTTCTTCATCCTTCATGGCCGTCGGCTTCTTTGATACTCCACTCAATGGTAGGAACAGATCCTTTTGATATAAATAGTCTCCCATCTGCATCTTCCATAACTGGTAGTTTTGGCCGTTAAATTTCTCGACCCTAAACATTCCATCTTCCGACATTGCTCCCACTCGAACCCGGAACCCTCTTTTCCTGTGACTTACCTTACGCTCTGATACCAGTTGTTAGAAAAATAGGACCGCGGAGCAATAAAATAAAACAAATGTAGAAACAAAACACAAAAGACACACAATACAAGAGAGACACAGATTTACATGGTTCACCCAGTGTGGGCTACGTCTACTAGAGAAATTGCCAGGTCCTTCCTTTATTATTATTCAGCAAATGAAGGGATACAACCTACAGCAAAACCTGTTGTAACTTCCTCTTCTTTCTCTCACAGTCTCCTCTCTCACAATACAATATTCACCATAATCCATAGCTACAATACATTTCCCTCATAAAAGAGGGTTTCCTTCTAGCGCAAAAAACCCTAACATAATCTCTACCATTAGATCTGCGACCTTATAATGAATGGTCCAGATTTACAATGAAATTACAATATACTTTTACAAGGCAATTTTTCCTTTAGGGGCTTCGCCCCTGAACCCCCATCAGGGGACGCTTCCCCTGAACCCCCGCTGGGGGCCCACTTTCCCCTAGACCCCCCAGCCGGGGGGATAGCCCCCCCGGACCCCATAGAGGGGGTACCCCCCCTATGCACTCCCCCGCGTGGAAGAGTGTACATACTTCTGGGGTGTAAATACTTCATGGGGTATAAACATGGATGAAAGCAAGGACCTATGAATGAGGAAGATAATCAAGCTCCACAACCAACAGGATCATGTAGACTTTTTATTGAATATTGTCAGTTAAACAAAGCGATGATCAAGCACCAATATGCATTACCCAGAATAGATGATTTTTTTGATGAGATGAAGGGAGAAACAATTTTTTCAAAGATTTATTTGAGATCTAGATATAATAGATTATGGATTAAGTAAGAAGATATCCCTAAGACTGCATTTAAGATGAGATTTGGACACCATGAGTTTAATTTTTTACTATTCGGAATGACGAACACCCCAGGGATATTCATTAGTTTGATGAATGGGGTGTTCCATGAATACTTGGATACGTTTGTTCAAGTATGTATTGATGACATAATGATTTATTCTACGACAAAAGAAGAGAATGACGAACATTAAACATTGGTCCTAAAGTGTCTAGGAGAAAACAATTTGTATGGGAAACTATCAAAATGTTCTTTTTACCAATCAAAGATTTATTTCTTGGGACATACCATATCTGGTGAAGGTATTGGTGTTGATCCAAGAAAAGTAGAGGATATTATGGAATGGCCAACACCGAAAAATGTACAATAAGTACCTATATTTATGGGTTTAGTAGGATATTACCGATGATTCGTTGAAGTTTTTTCGAAGATAGCAAATCCGATCAAAGAATTGCAAAAGAAAAACAAGAAGATTTTTTGGACAGAGAAATGCGCAGAATCATTTCAAAAACTTAAGGAGTTGTTGAAGACAACACTAATACTAAAATTTGTCGACGTGGAAAAGGAATTCTTGGTATGCACAGACCCATCCAAGGAAGGTTTAGGCAGATTTTCATGCAAGGCATTACAATGATCTCTTACATTTCAAGAGAACTACACAACACATGACTTGGAATTATTATCAATTGTATATGCCTTGAGAGTTTGGAGACATTATCTGATTGGACAGAAATTTGAGGTAGAGACATATCACTGTGGATTGTGTTAGCACTGAGAGTCACCCTCTGATTACAAGAGGATAAGCCCAGTGCCCATCAAATAGGTTTGTGAATGTAAATTAATGATAGAAGGTCAAATCGACAAAACTTAGCATAACACTGTTTTAACGCATAAATTTGGGCTAGCATGCATAAGAAAATGAGATTTTTATTAACTTTAGTGAGTGGTTTAAGGATAAAGGTGAATATAAGGAAGACTTAGTGAGGAAGGTGGATAAGTTTGCTATAAGAATCATGCCTTCAAGAAGTTAGGTGAAGAAAAACTCAGTCACAAGAACCTCCTAAACTAAGTTTAAGACACTAAAAAAAATTCATAGCAACATTATAATCAAACATACATTATAACACAACCACAACATCTCATAAGGATCATCCAATAATGAGAATTTCAGAGTAAGAAGAAACAAGATGATGAAAAGAGGTTGACTTTCATTAATCAAAATATCTCGGGTCTGATACATAAGCTAGAGTACAACTATGTTTAATAAAAATATTACAAAATAGGGATCTCTACTCAACCATTCAAACCCAACATAACATTTTTCTCAAGTATTTAAAATCAAAACAACATATAACAACTTGAGATGCGAGTTGGCCTTCCTATCCTAGGATTCTCCGCAAAAATATATTAATCTAACATCTGTACAAGTGGATCTAATAGAATTCTAGACTCAGGGAGCCTGTTGGAAACAACTCTAACAAAATATAAATGTCATGAATTTTTGTTTCTTGGGTGCATCTCCTTTAGTGCCATGTTTTTTAAATACACATGATCTACTTACTCTTCTCTCGCACTGGTTCCTTTTCCATTAGTACCTTTGGATAACTCACTGGGAATTACCTTGTAGCTTAAAGTGAATGACGGAACTGGAAAATTGTCATCTTAACTCAACACAAGCTCTTTACTGGAACAATTGTCAGCTAAACAATCATGGGAAAGAGGACTCTGGGAAGGATTAGCAATAAAAGTATTTAGAGCATTATACCTAGGTGGAGGTGATGGATTTGATCTAAGAGAAAGTGGTGTTCCAATAGGAGCTTGAGTGATTACTGAACTTCCGACAAAAACATGTGTAATTTGTGGGACCATGGTAGAGCTAGCGATCTGGAGAGGAAGAATTGTATGAGAACCAACCAACAATTGGTTTGATACTGTGAAAAAATTGTTGGTCGTGCCAGTAAAATGATCCAAAGGTACTATATAAGTAGTGGAAGTCACATGTGTATGTGATTCCATAGGTTGATTAGAGGTCCTCTATCGTAGGTGACTCATTCCTAGTTTTTCAAAAATATCATGTCCCAAAGAGGTCCTCCAAAGAGAAGGGACAACGCCAGAAGATCTAGGATTAAAAGTTTTAGTAGTATGAACCAAATTTCTAAATGATTCACTTTGGAAAGATGGATATTCTACACCAGACTTTATGTGAGGTCCAGTAGGTATTCTGGTATAATATTTAGCAACAATGTCTCACAATGAATTTATCCATAGAAAAAGTGGATCTTGTACAACACTCAATAATTAATTTACAAGAAGTATTGATTCCTCCAATGGAGTATAAATTCAAATCTCAGAGGCTATGTCGTTATTGACTACTCCTTCAAAAGAACCCTCTGGTGAGTTAGGAAGAAAAGGAGTGTATTCTTCCGGATCTTCCAGAGGTAACCATTGCATCCTACGTAACAATGAGAGACAATTTTGGCCACACCAAATAAAGAATGAAAGAAAGATATGGCCAAATAGAAACAAACAAAACTCACTAATAAAATATAGATATTAGACACACAAACAAACCTTCGTATTTCGAAGTCACTAGTTGGTGATGAAATCCAACATTGTGAAATCAAGACAAGAAGGGGCTGGGGTAAAGCAGGTGGAAATGTGACATTGATGACCTACTTAACGAACTTACACCCTGGTGCAATCTCCCACACATAATCGTGGTTATAACCTCTAAGGAGCCTGAGTGATTTTGGCCAACGTTGATTCTAGGTACCGTGAAAACTTTTCCCTCCATAGTCACCTCGTGTAAAGACTCTAAAGAGGTAGGCCACTAAGGTTACCAACTACGGAAATGATTTCTGAGGAATCAATTGACAGTCCAATACATGCACAAGGGCAGGGTATCTAATCCCAAAATCAACTCGAGAAGGTCCCCACAAGATTTTCTTCTCAAGTGACCCCCAATAATATGTGCAATCTCTACACTAAGACCAACAAAGAAGGGTGAGTAACTCTATCCACCCTAATGCGACCTCGTGATTGACCCTTGTCTTAGAAGGGCTTCCCAGGACAAAATGTAGCAAGTGGATTTGAACTCTCCCTATCACAAGATACTATTGTGTGTTTTGATTGTTTGGAGAGTGCCTTACAAACTATTCCAAAGACCTATCCTAGCTAATTTTGGTGTATAAAAGTTATAGAAAATAAAATTTGCTAATAGATTTTAAAATTATGTTGTATTTTAAAGGCTCTTGTTTACTCAAAAGGGAAATGGAAATGCAACTGATGACGTATTTGACCTTGACCCAATAAAATCCAAAAAAATATGATATGAAATTGTTTCATTTGATGAACTCTAATTACAATAGGGATAAGGTTTTTCTTTCCAGAATATAGAGATACAAATCACAATTTATCAATCTTTGAATGATATGAATTCCAAACAATCAAAGCTACTAAATCTTCCAATTTTCTCCTTTCGACGAATATTTGAATGCAAAAATTTTCTTACAAATACTACTAAAAAGAAGAATAAACTTCATTCCTTTCCTTTTCAAATCATAACAGAGACATAATCCAAAAAAGAAAGAATGGTCTAAGAAGACTAATGCACTCTCAACATAATTTCCCAAATCAAACTCATATTGCAAGAAAAAATGAAAAGATAAGAAAACTTTTTGCCGAATGCAAACAAAAATTGTTCTTAATCAACAAGAATCCAAAACTTAAAATCAATCCAAAACTCAAAAGAAATCAAGAATGAGTTATCAGAAAAGTACCCAGGAACAAAGCCTTGAGATTATACCATTGCGATAAGAAGTAAAATATGAAATTTACAAATCTTATGAAGAAGACTGTCAATCCTTAAAAATCAATCAAATCCAGGATTAAAATATGTAAACCAATCATTCACCAAAGCTAAAAGTTCATCCAAAGTCGTAAAGACAAATCTGGTCAAAGAAAAGAAAATTGATTGTCACTCCAACAATTCCTACAGGAATGGTCGCAGGATGCATAAGGGTACATTGCAACGATGAAGGATTGTCACAAGATATAAGTAAGGAGCAGTGCGACGTTGTCGCCCTGGTCTACACAAGTAGAGTGCGATGATGAAGAATATTCGTAGGTCAAAAACAAGACACAATAAGACGATCTTTGAATATAAAGAAAATTGGGAAGAATGAAAAATATTCTCAATGAAATTTTAGAACCAGGGAGTGAAGATGGATCACCCATAGACTCAGAGAATGAAATTGATAAAAAGAAGGCATGCTAAAATAAAATAAGAAGAAAACAACCAAAAGAATTTGTATCCCTAGTATGGTCGCCAATTTTTTTATTGGACAAATCAGTGAGTGCAGACACAAACTAATCTCCCTAACTTCCATAGGAAGCTAGAAAAAAACAATATAGAATACAAACTTCACCTTAGAATTCATTTTCATATAAAGTAGTTCAGAGGGGAAAAAATGAGATACCTTTTAAATGATGCTTGATTCTCTCTAGTGTCGTCTTTGTCTCTCCATCTTTGGATTTGCGAGATGGTGAACCGATGCCTTGATGTTGCAAGGTCCCTTCCAATGGATCTTTTCTCCAACACACACGCCTTTTCTCCAATGCCTTTGATGAAGAAGATCCATAATATGACTTAGAGAGCTAAAGAAAAGCTATCTTAAGTATAATATATAGCATAACTCTTCATGCAAAAGAAAGCCTTTGCAAACCTTCGCCTTTTCCATAAGAGATCCCTCTTTATATAGGGTAAAAGAGGGATGGATGAGGAGATTAGGATGATCCCACTAAATCAAAGAAACAAGTAAGATACAAACCGATCAGAGGCCACCTCATCTTCTAGAAGATTCCCTTCTAGAACATTCAAGAATTTCACTTTTCCCTTGTTTAAGAATCATTGCACCCTATGCACAAGAATCACGTGACAATGCCACAGTACATCTTTGGTGTAGCATGTGACGATCAAGCATCGTTGTACCCCAAGCATAGAGCAGGGTGCGAAGATCTCCCTTGTCATAGTTTTTAAGGAAGAAAAGATAAACCACTTTTATCATAGAGAAAGTATCTTTTAATGTTTTTAGGGAGCATGGAAGTGAGTTATAAACATGTCTTCAGTTGATCCCTGAAGTGACCAAAATAATGTGTAATAGTGGTTACGACCTATAGTGTATGATTGGTGCACCTGATTACTAGCTAACAAGAAGAGCCAGCTGACAGACTGCAAATAGGGTAGGAAGAGGAACTTTGGGTTTGCATCTATATTGTATAGTTTTTTCTTCGAGTGGGTTCCAGGATTGAGCCATAGAGTTGAGATTTCTCCACATAGACCGCTCAATCCAGCCATGTCATGGTGGACCCAGTTGATGAGGCTATTGGGAGGTGCTATGGTACCAACCCCTACAACGATGAGTTCTTCTTGTGTTGGCATCGATAGGTTATCCCCTTAAATGAATAAAATTATGTAGGGATCGACTTTCTAGGAGATCCAGACATGCCATTTCCACCAGGTTACACCTATGGAGATACAGGTATGATTTGTTTTATATATTTCATTTTTTGTATTTTTTAAAAGAGTTAAAAAAAGTAAATATTTTTGGATGATGTCAAGTATTTAAAAAGAAGATTTATTTCATATATGTGGGTCTACAATGGTTGGATGGATTACCACGACACCAGAGGAGGCACCAAAGGGATGATATAGCGGGAGGATACTCAGAGAGAGTGCTTCAAAATGTACAGGGAAACCTGTCTCATTTGACGCACATAATACCCATGTTTAAGGTAGAGGATCTTCTAAAGGTGATGTAAATTTTAACCTTGTACAATATCTACTACAAAATGATATTTAGAAAAGAACAGAAAAGATACAATGGCAAATAAAAACATTACATAGAGATTTTTCACCTGGAAACCCAAACCGAGAAAACCAACATATATTATATTCATAAATTGTGTTACATTGTTTACAATACAATATACATATAGGAGCCAGCGGCATCCAAAACCCTAACCCAATGACCTGGATTAGTCCAAAACCCTAATTCCTTAACCAGAAATAGAAAACCATCGGCAAAAACCATGTGCCGAAAAACCACCTAAATATTATGTGGTCCTGGAAATATGTCGTCCCGGTGCGAAAAAAATTTTTGAGGGCTCTGCCCCCCTGCACCCCCTGAGGGGGGGCCTAGCGACCCCCCCTCTAACCCCCCTATGCGCCTGACACAGACGCTCAAACACTACTACTTGTGCAAATAATATAACACATACCCAACAGTTGATGCAGTGACATATGGTGGGTGTGCCCTGTGTGTGAGTGCGACTCTTCTGGCGTCTCGCAAATGATGTAGTATGATACCATGACACAAAAATAGCATCACATGCATAGATGTCATGGTCATTGTATCAACCAACTATATATGTATTTTGAGGGTTTAAACCCTAACTTTTTACTATGACACCATATTTTGGAGAAATATATATATCTAAGATTTGGTCTTCAGCTTTACTTGTGTTACAATGTGTACATTGATAAATGTGTTTTCTTTAGTTATGTGACAAATTCCAATCTAAAACATAATTAGCATATGCATCATATACATAATTAAAACTTCTGGGTATGTGATTATAAGTAATAAAATACAAATTTCCTTCCAAAAGTCATACCCATAAGAATCGTCGGAGTAGAGTAGGATATCGCACTCGATAACTGTCATTCAACTGAATAATGTCTTCAACTGACATTATTCATTGATGGCACTAGAAAAACGCCACCTTAAGACACCAGTTGACCTTCAAGTGAGTGAACAACCCAAGAGACAGAAGCCAAGTTCCATGTATGATGACTGATACCATCTAGAAATCCTAAGTAAACTGAAGACTCCGTTGAAATATGCCAACAAAGGGAAATGTTGATAACCAAACTGATGACACCAAGGAAAATATATATATACACTAAGATGCACTAGTATACAAAAAGTTATGCCAAAGATTGGGCCTCAAGCATAATATCTTTTTAGGTAGATCCCATTTCTGGGCTCAGCCAGCATATTCCCTTCATAATATTCTAACTCATAGGATCCTTTTTCTAAGACACATCACACGATATAGGGACAGTAACACATAGGGTTGAAATTTACTACCCCCAGTGGTTCTTTGGCTTGGTCATAAAAGAGGACCAATTCACCCTAAGCGTACTGTCGAGGATAGACATACTTATCATATTGGACCTTGATATGTCATTTATTCGCTTTGATATCCATAGAGGCATCTCCACGCTTCTCATCTAGGCTCTCTAGGTGTACGAGGCATTCTTCGAGATGAAAAGTGTCAGGTAGGAGCTTTACTTCCATTTTAAGATAAGGTATTTTTCACTTAAAGAAAGGATTGATTCTTGGTCTCTTCTTGTATAACTAAGTGAATGAATGAATTTATTCATGTGAACGACCCACACTGATATATACATTTTCAATTTTACCAGGAATGCGAGATATGTCGATCGTGACGGTATGAGAAATACTCGCCATCTTTCCTTCGACATAAATTCCATGCATATCAAGTGGAACTAGGGCGTGACCAACTATCTCACTCAAGGTAGATCTGAAATCATCTTTTTCAATCCTAACAAGCTCTAGGAGGAAGTAATAGTGATGATGCATATCATCCCATGGCCTATCCAAACCATTCATGGACTCTAAGATCACCTCATCCAAAGGTAAAGTTTCATCGAGGAAATCATGTGAGAAAGATGATGAAGTGGCCCATATAGGCCAGAGAATAGGATCCTCCTTGTCTGTCTTTGATGAGATGGGATCTGGGTCAGAAGAAGAGTCGAGAACAACCTGATACTTTATCTCTGCCACCGACAGTGGCATTTTCATTCCAATATGTAACTGACCTTCACAAGACATGGTAGGGGAAGGTATGGTCCAAGGATCATTATAGTACGAAGTGTGGAAAGGAACAAACCTCATTGATGAAGGAGACCTATTGGACAAATGTGGTGAAATGGTGCCATGGAAATAAAAGGTACCCATAAGGGAGGAATACATTCCGACACCAATATTCTCAGTTTCTGGATGATAATTTTTTATCACTGAGATCGACGATCCAACTGATGCATTGGGAATAGCATATGCAAAGGATAATTTATCAATCGTCACAATTTTCCCTTCACGAGGAAAACAAAAAGTACCAAAAATGGACAATACAACCGTCGTCATAGCATAATTCCAACTACTCCCTAGTAATAAGTTATATTCAAGGGGCACATCAACCACCTCGACATCCACCTCCATTGTATTTCCAGCAAACTAGACGGGAAAGGTAGGAAGAATATCATAGGAAGAAAATAACGACCATCAAATGCGGTCAACATGGTTGGAGATTGAGACAGGTTCAGACAATCGATGTCTTTCCAACAGGTTAGGGACATCACACACATTGCAGGGCCTTCATCAATAACAGTATGTTTGATGGTATAATTTGAGTAATCCACATGGATTTGGAAGGCCATGTGATAAGGAATGTGAGGTTGAACATCTGTAACATCAAACTTGATAACCTTACATCCACATAGGTATATAGCTCCTAACACAGATAGCAAGGAATTCCTCTATGAAGGACATGTCTAGAGTACCTCTAAGGCCAACATTGCACAAGGGTTTTGACCCGAATACTCAAAAATATAGTAGTTCTAGGTACCTCTAGCATTAGGGTTGTGGGTAGAGCGTTTGACTACTCCTTTCGGAAGATGAGGTAGAGGCTCTAGATTTTCGATATGCAAAGGCAATTCTGAAGGAGGGGGAGAATCTAGACCTAGAACATCTTGTTAAGACCTGTAATCGTGAGACCGAGTGGATACATTAATCTAAGACTTAACCATATCTACACATAGGTAGTCATCTTCTTGTGTCGAAGGGTTTTGATTCCCACCCACCACATTTATGGAATTAAAGGAGCTCGACGCTAGGTGCTAATTATGAAGAAAAGGATTAGTCAACACAGTGGGTGGTTGAGACAAAATCCTCACAACCTCCTCGAGTTTGGGGCACAAGTGGGTAAGGTGATCATCAATACAAATATTACAAGGGAATTTCACCTTTTTCTTCTCTTTGTTTCCCTCACCAACATTAACCTTCAATCTATAATTATTAGTGTTGTTCTTTGTTTTATTATCATTCATCCAACCCTTACGAATGTTACCACATTGTTTCCTTGTATTCCCTCTTGGTTGTTGGTTACCATTTGGATTGGTCGATGACTGTACATAATGCACATCTATCGACTGAGTGGGAGTGGAGGACACAGACGAAGTCTGTCCTCCTACAAACTAGCTTAAATGAAAATATTTCAACTAGCTTGTCACCAATTATATATATTTAACATTTGGAGAGCTTATGATTCCATTGCTTGAAGCACAGGATTTTGTCTAGGGTCATAGCTTGACCTCAGTGCATCATGAAGAATTTTGTATAACATCCTAGACTAATAATATATGAGATCTAACTATTGGGATTTGAAAATTGCTTCCTCTTTTTACCCTAGATGTAGGGTCATCCTTTGATATATAAGGATAAAGACTTAAGAATCCATTCCATCAGAAACTATGAAGGAATGTAGGCTTTGATCAACCTCTTATGTCTACCCCACTCTTGGATGTGATATAATATATGGGTGGCTTTGTCCTGGAGGAGGTCCAAAAATTTTTTTATGCCGAAATCATAATGAACCGACAATTGGAAGTGGTTGAAAAAGACTAAAACCATCTAGTTAAAGTTACCGTATGTCACCCCAGGTAGCTCTATGTACCATTTCTCCGTGACCTCCATGAGGGTGCATTGAAACAATCTTAAGAGAATAAAGTCATCATTAAGGGAATTTGAAGAGCACCAAAGATGAAAAGTAGTGACATGTGTAAATGTGTTGAACCTGCACATAATAGATCTAGCTATAAAATAACACACACATTTGTAGAGATAAATTGGGAAGGAATAACTAAGAGATAAAGAATGAAAGAATTCTGATTAACCATATTCCACACTCAAAGAGTGAATAATTTACAATAGATATAGGCTACATGAGTAACTAATGGGCCATAGTAGTGATCTAGAGAGATCTAGAGACTCACTGACAGACACTGGAGTGAAATGCCACCTAGTCCTAGTTAACTGATACATGTAATAATCAGTTAGCTGAGACACATGTGTGGAAGTGAGAGAGACACATGCAACTGCTAGTGATAAAACCGAGGTTTCCATGCATGAGTGACTTCCACTAGTCTAACTGAGTGTAACTGACTCTGAAATGAAGAGGAATGCCCTATATTTTGTAGGGGAATATTTTCTAGAGAGAACATTCTCATCTAAGGAAGAGTTCTCAACATTGGATGGTGAAACTTAGGAAAATAATTATAGGTGAGTGTGTAATATTTCCAACACCCCCCCTAAACACTACTAGGGTGTACATGATGAATGGGTCCCAAAAACCAAGGCCATGGTAGGTACCCATTGTACAATGAAAGAGGGAAGAGGGAAAAGAGGGAAAACCTCATGGGAAACACCCCCCCTCAAATTACATTGCATAAAAAAAATAAAAATGAGAAGGAACAAAAAGTAGTTTCTAAGCAATCATGTCCTTCACTACAAGAAGACCTCGCAAATATGAAAGTTTGTGCATGTTGAATATGTAGATGTTTGCACGTATCTTATGAAGTAGATGAACTATTGATATCTCCACACATATCCACTTTCTCTTCTTGTAATGAAGAATATCCAAATAAAGTTTGGATGAAATTTTGAAAACCATGCGGTCGTTTTCGGAAAAACGTTGAAGTTTTGTTGATTTTAAAATGATCATAACTTCACTTCCCGAAATCTGTTTCAGATGATTTTATTTTTTGAAATTGGATATTTTTCCGAGAGGAATTCAAATATCTAATTTTTTTCTGCAAATGTTTCTCAGAAAATATCAGAAATGAATATGATGTCTGTGGATCCCTTTTTGTCTCGTGATATGCATGCATGTTGCTCCTGAGATGAATGCATGGCACATGTAAAAGTGTCTTCATGTGACTCCTGAGATGCATGCAATATATATTCCACATGAAATTCAGAAAACAAATCTAAAATGGAGTAGGCATCATCTACAATTAATGGAATACAAATTTGAGCAGATAATTGTGTAGAAGGCTCTTCAAACTGGGCTGATTTATCTTCCAATGGATTTTCTAGATTCTCTAGTTTGTCAACATCTTGCATTAAATCTTCCTTATTCCAAAATAGAACCTCCAATCTAGTCCATATTTCATTTGGAGTTGAGTCTTGTGAGAAATCATATACTTGGTGGAGAATTTCTAGAAGAATAGACAAACAGATACATCCTATGGCCATATCTTGGATATTGAGAAAGTCATTTTTCTAATCAGCAGAATCAAGGTCTACTTCTATTGCCATAGCTATTTGGTACAAGCCTCTAGATCTGAGATGAAGAAATTTTTTTGGCTTCCATTCCAAATAATTATGAGGTGTGAGAAGTGTTGTTGATGAATAATCCATCTTTCTGTGTTCTTCAATCTTCAATGCCTACAAAAAGAGTTTGGTGTGTCTTTTTACTAGAACTTTGTCAGCTCTAATACCATGTAAATTTCTTGAACCTGCAAAGAATAGATCTAGCTAGAAAATACCACACATTTTCCAAGAGAAATTGAGAAAGAAGAAGCAAATAAGAAAGAATGGAAGAATTATCATTAATCATATTCCACACTCAAAGAGTGAATAATTTACAATAGATATAGGTTTCATGAGTAACTAATGCACCATAGTAGTGATATAGAGAGATATAGACACTCACTGATAGACACTGGAGTGAACTGCCACCTA